>JAIFGZ020000678.1:0-214097 GCA_019925245.2 Oryza australiensis | reverse complement strand
AGGCCAAGGGAGAGCAACATTGAAAGGAAGATCCAACACCTTTGTAATCTTGGTTGGTACTCCACCCATCAAAGAACATCACACACCGGACGTAGGCCTATTATCCTTCGGGAGGGCTGAACCGTATAACTCACTTCATCTTTTCTTTTTGGCTCATCCTAGGATTTGAGTCGACCATCTAATCCATTGAATGACAGCATCTCTACCACACTCTCTTTCTCGTTCTCTCGGGACCTCCATTGGGGCCCATCGACCCACCGTCGACAATTGGTCTATACCCTCCATCCCAAAATCAATTTCTAACAATTTAGACTCAGATTTATATTTGATTTATATTCAAAAGTTTTGATTTTTTTATTTTTGAACGGATGATCGGAATCAAGAAAGAGCTTAGGGCTCGAGATCTGAGCCGTTTTGGGGGAAATAAAATTGCCAAACGTGGCGAAGCTATGAACGAATGCATCCAAAAATTTTTTATGATCAATTTTCATATATGGAACGTCTCGATCGGAGTACGTATGCGAAAGTTATGGCCGTTTAAAAAACCGACTTCGAGTTAGAGGACAAAACGGGAACAATCCGTACAAAAACTTGTTACACACGCACAAACTGTATTATATGTGCGGTGGGAGCCACTCTGTGTTAATTTCATCTAAATGAACTCTAAGTTTTAAGTTTATAAACCTTATAAGAAGTTATGAACTTGTATATATATATTTGTACATAACTTTAACATTAACTCAATATCATAACATATGAAGTTATCACTACAAGAAATACAACTTTTCATGACGGTTTACTGGTGACGTTTTAAGAACCATCATAGAATTCTATCGAGTACAATGAGTCATTCATTGGGTGATTTATCTATGACGACTTGTTTAGTAACCGTCACTATTGAACGTCACAAATTATGGCCACAAGTGTCACAAAATTATTGGCCACAAGGATGGACCCACGTGTCAGTTGTAAGTGAGGTTTAATAGGCAAAAATTAAGGAAGGACGGATCCCGGAATCGAACCTTAGACCTCTTTGCTAGCTAGGCTAGAGCTTACCACTGAGCCATCATTGTGTTTTCGAAATATAGCGATCTATTATTTTATTTATATCGAAGTTAAGTGATTTGAGATTAGTAAGGCAGTTGACTTGTTTTGTTCATGGGGCAGCACCGTATACACTAGCTAGCTTATCCGCGTCGGCCGCCGCCGTCCCCGTCCGTGCAGCGGAGTACATCGTGGCGGCCCATTCCACATTCCACGCCAGCATAGTGGTCGATGGCGGCGGGGCTCTATTTGCGGTGGCGGCGAGGCCGTGGGGTGAGAGCACCGGCGGTGGCGTGGAGGCCATGGCGGAGTTGGCGGCAGCGGTATAGTGTAGGCATTTGAGGCACAGCGCCGTAGGCCGGGCGCTGCAGCGGTGGTATGCGTGTAGGCGTCGACGAGGGACAGCGAGGGTAGTCGATCGTGGACCGCACGGCTCCATCAAGGCTTTCCCCTCCACCACCTCCATTGCCGGCCACACGAGCTCTCCTCGACAAGCAGCTGTAGATCTGAGTCCACAGAGTTTGATTGGTATGGATTAATGTTGTTGCCAAATGCTTTATCCTTTTACTGCCAATTGCCATGATTGAATGTTTGAGTGCATCCTCTGCCCCTCCACTTTGTTGATTATAACATGTTCCGATGGTTCTTATGCTGAAATGAATTTTGTTGATTTAGAATCGACATGTATGCACTACACAATGCATTACAAACAAGTCGTTAAGTTTAATGTGTGCCTTGGTGATAGTACTCTATTAGATGTATAGAATATATATATTGAAGGTCATGCAATTCAATTTAGCGATGTTCGATCTTTGATATATAGTTGAAACAGTGGTTGTAACGAGCTGAAATGCAATTTCTACTTTTTGATGCAGATGGATAGGCGTTGCGTGCATGGTGTGCTCTTTACGCTGAGTATATTTGTGATGTCGAGGTCTTTCATGAACTTCATCAAAGAGAGGTTTGCGAGGATGAAAAAAATTTTATGCCCATGTACTCGGTGTATGAACCATCAATCTACGCACCAAAATGAAGTGGAAAGGCACCTACTCATCAATGGCATGTCCAGTACATATACAAGGTGGATAAACCATGGAAAGCCCATCGAGGTTCATGTTTTGGAGGAAAGTGTACATCAGGATGGAAATGCTAATTCTTTGGAAAATGATGACACTAATGATGGTGGATTCGATGGGATGTTAAGGGACCTTGCGGCTACGATCATGTAAATGATGGTGGACATGAAGATGGAAACCCATCCAATGAGGCTACATCACATATCAAATACCTGATTGCAGAGGCTAAGCGTGACCTATACCCTGGTTGCACCAATTTTTCAAGGTTGACATTTGTAATCAAGCTCCTCCATGTGAAGTCATACTATAGGATCACTAACTCGGCATTTTACGCAATTTTGAAGATATTGTCGAAGCTTTCCCGAGTTCAATACTATTCCAAAATCATATGGTGAAGCAAAGAAAATGCTCAGTGAATTAGGACTTGGTTATATATAAATTCATGTGTGCCCAAACAATTGTGTGTTGTTTAGGAAGACATACGCAGTGGATAATTGTCCAGTTTGTGATGCATCAAGATGGAAAGATCCTGAGAGGAAGAAGGTTCCTGCAAAAGTATTGCGGCATTTTTCATTGATTCCTAGGCTACAAAGGATGTTTGTGTCGAAGAAAACATCGAGGACGTACAATGGCATAAGTTGAAGAGGAAATATAATGAGAACAGAAATGACCCATCTGAGATGGATTTGACAAGTGCTGGCCCGATTTTGCGGAAGATCCACGAAACCTAAGACTTGGACTTGCCACAGATGGTTTCAATCCTTTAGCAACATGAGTTCATCTTATAGCATGTGGCCTGTTTTTGTTATTCCATACAACCTACCACCTTGGTTATGCATGCAAGAATCAAACTTTATGATGGCTTTGTTGATTCCCGGACCTCATTCACCAGGGAAAGCCTTTGATGTCTTCTTGCAGCCTCTTGTAGAAGATTTACTTGAGCTATGGTTCGGTGTGGATACTCTTGATTCTATCACCGGAAAAGAATTCAAGCTTCGTGCTGCAGTTCTGTGGTGCATTCATGACTATCCGACACTGAGTACTCTATCAGGGCGTACCACAAGTGGATACTTTGCTTGTCTACATTGTGACAAAAATCCTCTGTCCTATGGCATAAGGAGCAAGCTATGTTACATTGGGCATTGTCGTTTCCTTCCAAGAGGCCATCGTTTGTGCAAAGCTAGTGAATTTGCCTCTCTCCATGATAGTAGTGTGAAGCCGGTACTTTCACCAAAGATGAGTTGCTAGAAGAATTAGAAAAGGTTAGAGATGTTAGAGTTGGACGAAAAGGAAGCGTTCGAGAAATCGTGTGCCAATTTGGGGTAGAAGGGTTTGTTTGTGGGACTTACAATATTGGCCATCTCGGAAGCTGAGGCACAATCTTGATGTCTTGCACATTGAAAAAAAATATCTGTGAAAGCCTCCTTGGTACCATTCTTGACATAAAAGGGAAGTCGAAAGACACAATTAATGCAAGATTGGATCTTGCTGATCTGAATATTAGAAATGAGTTGCAATTGCAGCCAAGTGGAGATTCATATGACGTGCAAAGCCCGATATACGTTGTCGAAGACAAAGAAGTCTGCATTTCTTAATTTCTTGAGCAATGCCAAGTTCCCAGACGGATATTCTTCAAATATACAAAGATGCTTAACTGCTGATGCAATCAAGTAGCAAGGCACGAAAACTCATGGCGCCACATTGCATTTGCAAAAGATTATGCCGCTGGGTGAGAGGGTTGTTAGACGATGATATATATGAAACAATTGCTGAGCTTGGCAAATTTTTTAGGGAATTGTGCAGCCGAGACTAAACATAGATCTGTTGGCTCAAATGAAGACGGAAATACCTATCATATTGTGCAAGCTAGAAAAATCTTCCCCGACTTTTTTGATGTAATGGTTCACCTTCTTTGTCCACTTGCACGATGAGGCCATCCTTGGGGACTTGTGCAATTTGGTTGGATGTACCCAATTGAACGATGCTTGTATACTTTGAAGAGGTATGTTAGGAACAAGGGACGTCCGAAGGCTCAACAATTCCAAGGCTTCGTTGTAGCCAACAATTCCAAGGCTTCCGGCGAGTCTTCGTTGTAGCCAACAATTCCAAGGCTGCATCCTTTGCTTGCTTCTCTTGCTCAGCGCCATCTCTTTCTCGACCATTGCTTCTCATACATCCTTTGCGGTTGAATGCTTGCTTCTTTTCTTCGAGCTTGTCTCTTCAAATTCCTAAGCGCATTGCGAAGATCTAATAGTAAGGTGGTCAAAAGCTTGAGTACTTAGGATCGATCCATTTAAAGTACCCACAATCACGATCCGTCGACAAAATTAGTTCATATACGGTCAATTTCACCGTTCTAATTCAAGTATGCAACTTAGCATCGATTCACTGAAAACAAAAACATTCGGCATCTGTAGTACCTTCGGCCAAGGTTGCCTTCACTCCATGAGATCATCTTAAAGCATTTAAGGTTGTAGAAGCAAATTACCGATGGGTTGTAGTCAAGCGGTGCATCGCGGTAAGGGACGGGGGCCTTGTATCGCCGCCATAGCCTGAAGATGCTGAACCCCCGAAGCATGGCTCCCTTCGACATGGCGCTCCTCCTCGTCCGCTAGCTCGGTAAGGGGGCATCGGTCCCGGCGAGGAGGAGGGCGCGAGCACCAAGCGGTAGGGGCGACAGGGGTGCTCGGCGAGGAGGGGGCACAGGACGGTCTTGGCGAGGGCTGCGGCGGTGCTCGGCGCCAAGATCGAGGCGTCGTAGCGGTGCTCGGCGGGGAGGCGGCGGGGGTGGGAGGGTGGGGGTAGGGGGCCGCCGCGGTGCTCGGGAGGGCGAAGCGGCGGGCGCGGATTTGGGGACGGACATGAGCGGGGGCCGGGGGGGCGTGCAATATAATGTTGACCAAAGCACATAATCATTTACATATAGGGACCAAAAAGAATATATATATATATATATATAATGAAGAATCGATACGGCGGGAGATGATAGATATATGGACGGAACTTTTTGGGAGTCGACATCATAGGTTAATTGTTAGTTACTATATCATAAACACAAAATGCCTATAATTTGGATTACTATACATATATACAAGTGGTGTGCTAGCTATCAACAAAATCTCCCTATCATGGATTGATCTTGCTTGAGAGAGATCACTTAATTGAGATTGTTCGGTTCTTACAATACAATATCATTGTATATATAGTCAACACAAAGTCAAATGTGACCTTTCGATCGATACAGGCAGGAGATGAAAGATCTATCTGGAGAATGTTTTACGGTCACCGTAGGTTAATTGTTAGTTACTATATCATGAACACAAAATACCTATAATTTGGATTACTAAACATACAAGTGCTGCGCTATCAACAAAATCTCCCTATCATGGATTGATCTTGCTTGAGAGAGACCACTTAATTGAGATTGTTCGGTTCTTACAATACAATATCATTGTATAAATAGTCAAAACAAAGTCAAATGTGACCTTTCGATCGATACAGGCAGGAGATGAAAGATCTATGTGGAGAACGTTTTACGGTCACCGTAGGTTAATTGTTAGTTACTATATCATGAACACAAAATACCTATAATTTGGATTACTATACATACAAGTGCTGCGCTATCAACAAAATCAGTTGCTTTCATGGATTGATCTTGCTTGAGAGAGATCACTTAATTGAGATTGTTCGGTTCTTACAATACAATATCGTTGTATATATAGTCAAAACAAAATCAAATGTGACCTTTCGATCGATACAGGCAGGAGATGAAAGATCTATCTGGAGAACGTTTTACGGTCACCATAGGTTAATTGTTAGTTACTATATCATGAACACAAAATACCTATAATTTGGATTACTATACATACAAGTGTTGTGCTATCAACAAAATCTCCCTTTCATGAAATCAATGTACATTGCATAAGTCAATCGATGTAGATTATCGGCCTTAAACAATGGTTCAACGAAAATAACCAACCCCGACATTGTAATTAACCAATTTTGGCTTCTAAACTTTTAATCGAATGAAAGAAAATAGCAAGCAAAC
Organism: Oryza australiensis; assembly: GCA_019925245.2. NCBI lineage: Eukaryota > Viridiplantae > Streptophyta > Magnoliopsida > Poales > Poaceae > Oryza > Oryza australiensis. The sequence goes on along the minus strand of JAIFGZ020000678.1, from coordinate 207,929 downwards.
AAAATAAACTAAATCTATAATAAATTTGTTTGAGGAAACTAAATGTACTTCATATAAGGAGCCCTTTTAATTTGTAAATAAAAAGTCTCATTTTAATTAGAAAATAAAAAAGAAAAAAGTCCCAAACTCCACTCAAAATTTCGGGCGGTTTCGGGCGGGTCATTCTACGAGCGGCACGCACCTGAAAATTTCATATTGGTTCCACGATTTGCCCGAGCAAATTACCTTTTTGCTATGCCCGCCAAAACTCCACTTGCCTCCCACAAACCAAACCTTGAGGACTTTTTGGTAATTCTCTTGTTCCAACATATATAACAAAGGCCCGCTGCGTGCCCCCAAACCTACGCGCCCCCAAATCCTCCCCAAATTCGCCATCTCGCAGCCGCCTCGACGCCACCCCGCAGCTCCGCCACCCCACACCGCTGCCACCCCGCAGCGCCGCCACCCAGCTCCGCCACCCCGCAGCGCAGCGTTGCCATCCCGCAGCCACCGCTCTGCCGGTGGCGCAGCCATTGACTATGTCGCCACGAAGAGGGGAAAAAGCAAGCAAAGAGGCCATGACGAAAGAACAAGTTTCCAGTTGAATGTGTTCTTTTGCTGAAAATTTGTTGTTTTACTGAAATTTTGGTTGGGGTTAATGCATTGTTGTTTACTGAAAATTGTGCACATGTACTTTTATAGTTTGAGCTTCTACGATGGAATTTTTATAGACGCGTATAGATGTACATGCATTTTTATAGTCTCACAAAACTCGTATAGATGGGGTAAATGATGGAGCTCTTTTGATGGAATTTTTATAGTCACAAAAAGCAAGGGATCTTCTGATGGAATTTTTATAGTCACAGATCAAGCACAGATCAAAATGGCAGCAGGCCAACAATTTGCATATTTCATTACTTACCATAGTCTGAACTAGGCATCGGCAATGCAAATTACAGAAGTGAAGATCATTGTCATTCTCTTTATAGTCTCACTCATGTTGTTTTTACTGATGTGAATGATTTCCTAGAATGTGCCACTCATCCATTCTCTTTACAACTTATTAAAATCTGTCATTGTTGCTATTACATTACTATGGACAATGAAAATCTCAATTCCCTAATCTTCTTTTTTTGTTTTGTGTCAATGCAGCGGAGCCGCTTAATAGCTATGAAATTGAAAGGATGACATGATGTCTCCGCAACAATTCATACATGCGACAACTAGGACTACCTGTAGTCACTAATCTGTTTGCGAACACAGGCATTTCCCCAGAAAACTCTGGTTCTGAGTACAATGTGCAGGAGGAGGCCAATGATGACCATTTAAATGTTTCTAACCCAGAGCAAGAGACAAATGCTTTGCAGGAGTTGGACTCTGCACTTGCTAGTGTTGCAGCAAAGGTGATAGTTATTCCATAGTAATAATTATTTTCCTTGATCATTACATCTAATGATATATCTCCTTTTCTGACTACTTGATTGGTTATTTGTAGGACAATAATGGAAAAAGGGTATACAAGAGAGGTGTTCGTAAGCCACAGCCTCCAATGCAACCTTCTAGACTCACTAGGGCCTCTATCAAACGTCAAGCTGAAACCATTAAGGATACAGAGGAAGGTTGACACTCAAATTCCTATAACAAATTGCACTTAAATTCTGGAAGCAACATTCCATATGTATTACTAACTCTAAGATAAATTGTAGTTGTTTCAGCTCAGCAGAATGAAGTACATGAGCACAATACTGATGTAGGCCAGCAAAATGGCTGTCAAAATGAAGGAGATGAACAGAGACAGGCTGAGCTAAACCATGATGGGCACACTCCTAATGGACCCAACATGAATGAGGTCAACGATAATGATCAAACTCAGGGTGGCATCAACTCTGCAGGTATGTTTTTTAATCCTTGCACAATTTAAATCTTTCGACACCAAACATAAAACCACTAGTGTACTGTTGAAATATATTCTTTGCAGATGACCCATTGGATGAGGAGGATTGGACGAGGGGACCTAATATTGGAAGGAAACTTGATCAGATGACTCGCTCGAGGAAAGGCAAACTACCTTTGGTTATTGAACCAGGGAAGAAAAGGCCAGACTCAGTGATGATTGCTGCTAAGTTTGCATCTGAGTGCAACATTGCTGTCAGGGCCCATGTTCCTATATTTTCACATTGGAAAGAGTACAAGAAACCATCTGCTGCTCCTATGATCAAGGCTTACATACAAAGAGTTTGTGTAAGTGTTGAAACTTGCCTCTGTCTCTTGTTTTTCAACCATTGCTTTGAGTATTCAATAACACATACCAATAATGTTGTTAAGCTGTTGCAGTCAAGTTCCGGACCGATCCAAATGCACCCTCCGTGAAAAAGCTTGTGTCTCTATGCTGAAGAAAGTTGTTCGCCAGCAGCGCTATAAGCTCAAAAGGCAATATTTTGATGCTTGTCCACTACATTTGGTGCCCAAAACTTCTCCAGTGACCTCGATGAGTAATGATCAATGGGATAAACTTGTCGCATACTAGAAAAATGAAAATGAAATGGTAGGCTCATGCAACCAATAATAAATCGATGTGCATATCATAATCTGAAGTTGATCTTGTATGTGACTAAAACTACAATACTGTTATGCGAGGTGACTTGTGAGAAAAACAAAGAAAACAGGAGCAAAGTACAGTTTCACCAGACAACTGGTTCTCGCAGCTATGAAATGCACATTTTAAACTTGGTGAGTACATATAACTGCAACATGGATTATTACATACTCCTGTCTATAAATTGATGTATACGATCTGTAATGATGTATATGTGGTCTATATTTCGTTTTTACTTTGTCATCCAAGAGTTGGATAAGCTAGCTAATCTGTTTTGCTTTGTACATAGTGCTCGATTACCTCCTTTTAAACAAAAATTAGTACATACTGCTCGATTACCTACATTAGTTGCATCCCATGTCACTTAGTTTTTACTGCTTGATATCCGTGTTAAGAAAAAAATGGATCAACCAGTAGATTTTTGAACTGTCCTTGTTTTATTTTGTTTTCAGGCAGAGAAGTACAAAAATGAACCTCCAAATGCACTGGATATATTTAAAGACTGCCACTACAGCAAGATGCCACTACAGCAAGAAGAAAGGCTTCACCCTGCAGTTCAATCAATTATTGTAAGAAATGTCACAATTAGTACATAGTCAAATTATAGGCGCTTCGGTTCATCACTATAGCCTTTCACTATTGTTGCGACCAGTGATTCCATGACAAAAATACATGCCAATCGTGACGGCTCTAATCGGTCTAGCAAATGTATGACGCAAGATACATGACGGATTGCTCGATCGTCATCATAGGTTATCCGTGGCGCGTTTTTCACTATCGTGACCAAATTAAAACGTCATGAAAAGTTGTATTCCTTGTAGTGTATATTGCTACTTGTGTTGTGAAAAAATATTTTTCTATTTGATTCTATCCCATATCCAAGAATTAGATGAAGAATTCAATAGGTTTATAGATAATTAAAATCTTACATCTCTAAATTGGTTTAAAAAATATCTCATACGAGTTATTTAAGTGAATGCACGAGATAATGCATCTTTGTTTTTTCGGACGCGACACTTATGACCCATCTAAAATCTATCTGGTGTCACGTAAAAAAAACCGTTTTTCTATAGTAGTATGAAGTACTTGTTTGTTTGGACCGAACCAATCAACCGTTATTATGTGCAAATATAAATTCACCAACCAACAAACTAATTTTACATAAGTCGTTGTCTCCCGCACCAACCATTATTAACTGCTTCCCTCCTATTCGTAGTTGGAAAGCACACCGCAAGCAGGAAGAAGCCGTGTCACGCACCATGGGGCTCCAAGGAGATATACATAGAGACAAAGAGAATAGAAATAGAATAACCAACATGTGAGGTCTGGAATATTGCTGACATTTAATATTTTTCCGAACGTATTCAATTAAAAATAAATATTATAATAGACACAGTATTCAACAACAAATAATCATATCTCAATAGAGTTCTCTTAAAGATTTACTTGTGCCGTCTATGAGCTAAAACTACAAAATCACAATATCTTACAACAAAATTTGCTAAAAAGAAATATATTCATATGTTGTATACGAGAGATTACGAGGAAAATAAAAGACCGTATAATGTAAGGGCCTATTTGGTACGAACCATATTAAAATATCGGTAATTTTAAACCTGAAAAATTTTCGACACTACCAAATACTTCATATGGTAAAATATCGGTAATGCTAAGTTTTGAGTATATATTTGGTGGGGGAGACTTGTATCAACTCTATTAATTTTGTTAAAAATAGGCTTCAATCCAAATGGCTAGTATGGACTACTAGATTTGCTAAATAATTGGAGGAGCAAAAATTGGCACCAACCAAACATGCCTGAAATTTGTCCCTTTTATTGTGAGGAACGACCAAGACAGGTTATGGGGACCGTAGTTGTCCCATGAGTCCGCCCCCCGCCTGCTTGCGGCGTCGGGTACACAAGCACAGCAAAAATTGAGCACAATAAACAATTAACAATTGGACCATCGCCTCCGTAGCTTCAGACGATGGCAACGCAGAGAGCGTCTGTGTGGAGGAGAGAGCCAAACACTTTAATGCCCAAACAGACAGACGTATATACTGGATATTTGCCCGACATTCGTACGTGTCGAGGTTGAGCTACCAGTATGGGCCGCTACTAACGGCGAGCTCTTCGCTTAATTAGAACATCGATGCATATGCGTGAGGCAGTATTAATTCCACCAACACGCAAAAGCTTTTTGCACGTCGATCCATTAGCAGAAAGCCAGAAACGTCTATTGATCAGGCTGACAATGAGTGTGGCCTAGCAGAGAATTTTATCTTATCGCTTATTTAGACGAATAAATACTATATCTGATCTTGGGAGAACTGAATATTAAATATAAATGACTAGAGTAAAAAAGTTGTATTATCGTTGGGTCATCTCTCATTTATCCTACTGTTTTTTTATCTATACATATAATTCAAGATTTGTAGGGTATTTTTCAAAAAAGTTGTGGAGTATGTATTTCAAGATTTATGCATAACAATTCCTATTGAGGCAGTGGCTAAATGAGAATAAAGTTGTACATAAATTTTCATTGAATCTGGGTAGACACAAGCTATAGGAGCGTAGGAATATTTTTGAACTTTTTAATTGAAATACATTATAAACATAAACTCTTAAAAACTTATTTTCAGATAATCTAGCTCTTATTTTACATCACTCTCGTTGCGGTGGCAGCCTAGCTGATAAAAACCGACATTGTGGCAACGGGCCATAAAATAGCAGTGCTATAGTTAAGAATTCAGTCTTTGTCATTCGGGATAGAAACAATCTGAAATTGCTAATATCCGACAAAAATAAAAATAAAAATCATATCGAGACATGTGTTCAGAAACATAGGCCACCATGGTCCTATTCAGATCCAGGGTTATGGTGTCTTCTCCGAAGAGATCAACTTTTATAATACCACATAACCTCTCAGGAGTCCGGTTATGTGTGAGATAATACAGATACAAGAACTTCGTTTATTATTACAAATTGATAAGTTTTAGGTACAAACTTTATAATACAAAAAGTCGCGACACTTTCACAGGGATAGCCCAAGTATATAGTTGACCTAGAATTTGTACTCTTCTTTTCAGTCCACCAGGGTACTAGAAGTTTCTTCTTCGACTTCGGGGTTTCCTAAAGATAATATATACAAGGATGAGTACTGATGTGTTAACACCTAAATTTGATAATTGAATCCTTAAGTCCTGGCAAAGGTGAAACAGAATCGGATCGGCTGGTCTGACGGAGAAACAGAGGCCGCATCGGCTGAGAAGTGATCGGCTGTGAAGCCAGTCGGCTAAGGTTGAATCGGACCAGGGCGGCCGATAGCCGATTCTAGGTTCAGAGAAGATAAAACTGTTTCTGGTGCACATGTTTGAAGATAAATAGAAGATTCGGTTATTAGTTTGTGTGTTAAAAGATATTACCATCTATGGATAGAGTCCTGTAACGATAATTGTATCTGTAAATTAGGAGTTTGTTTAAACTGTTCATTGTAATGCGGCGTGGGTCCTTCCCGGGATATCGTCGTATTTTAAATAGTAGTTTAGATAGAGTCCGGGTTTGTACGAGATAATGTTATCTTGGGTATAAATAGGACCGAGACCCCTGTAAACATAACAATTCAATCAATCAAACAACCTTCGGCGCATCGCCAACCTTTTCTTCGGACGAGCAATTGATTTGGCTATGGGCTGCATTGTTTCGATCCCCAAATTCGGGTAAATGCTTGTCATTAGTGGTATGTTCTGCGATTCTAGTGCTTCCATCGTAATGACACATTAGATTCGGGGTTTATCTTGCGCTATTTACCATATATCGCATATAAGCTGGAGCAATGTTTAGATCTATCCTGCCATCGGCCAGTTCTATCAAGAACCCGCAGCCGATAAGGCTAGATCTAAAGGTTAGACTAGTTTATATGCGGTATCCACCATCTCGAAAGGTATAAATCAGCTACAACAGATCGGCTAGGTTATCCGAGAACTAGCCGATTCATTGTTAGCTTTCCAGTATCGGCTAGGTTATCAATACATATATTTATTATCCTTTACGTATTTGGGTTAAGCGGTTGATCTTTGTCTCGGTGTAGCCGATCCATTCCATCGCTTGGCTTAAATATATTTTAGGATAGCATATATATGCTCAGGGATTCTCTCAGCCGATCCAGTGGGGATCCAACCTAACACTTAATGCATGTCTTTGTTTTTCTTGTTGGTTAGCGAGATCAAACCAACGGCATGCCCTGTCTTGCACGAGCGTGAGAAGGACACACTAGAGCTAAGCAGATCTCCCGAGCCGCGCGTGAGAGAAATTTCTCATCAACACGCTTCTTGGCACGCCCAGTGGGACTTTCTCTGTCGGCTCGGCTAGGACGCATCGACTCAGCCGACAAGATGGTCGACTCCAAGAGCCTCAATGTTTCCCAGGACAGCATTGTGCCTGTGAAGATGGAGTAGTTATCGGCTGAGCAGCAAGCCGATTATAAGAAGATGGTGGAAGAGCTCCAGGCCAACTATTTGCAATCTTTCACCCAAACAAGATCCGGGGCCGTGCATCAAAAGTATAAATTCAGTATGGACGAGCTCAAGGCATCCTCCTCTGGTGGGTCAAAAGGCAAACGAAGATGGAGGAGTCGATTCGGGAACAAGACGACTCACCACATACCTTGCAAGACCGAATTGATTCGGCGTTCACCACGCGCCGCTCGACCAAAGTAGCATCCTGGTCAATACTCTCAACAACATGATCGCTACCGTGGTCGACGCCAAGATAGCCGACCAGCTACAATGGGGGCCGACGTACTTCACAGACGGCCAGTTTCCTGGTTACAGGACGTTGGTCACCTGCACTGGCCGATCCTATCGCCAACACAACCAAGGCCGCCGGAGGGGTCCTCGGCGGCCGAATCCAACGAGTCGGTTACAAGGCCGGTGATTACCATGCTGAACCGGCAACCGCTGCCCCTGGACCAGATTGCTAACATGTTCAACGATAATCGGCGGTCGAGCCGATGCGCGGATTGACTGGACAGACGGTACAACGCCCATGGCCGACAGTGTTTTCGGGACCACCAACGTCACCACCAGCGCATCGGCTGCCTCCCGCTGATCATCACTACCGGTATCAAGGAGGCCGTCAAGATCATCACTACGAGGCCTCGAGACGCCACAACCGCCGTATCGACAAGCACCCGCACCATATGACCCATACGGCCGATACACGGGACAACCGACTTGGGCCGATCGATTGCGAGATGTCATGCGCGATCAATTCGGCCTCAAGCCAAAGGACTCAGGGAACATGTATTGGTATCCCTATCCAGAACATTTCGAGTGGATTCCGTTGCCCAACCGATACAAGATCCCGGATTTTTTGAAGTTCTCGGGGCAAGACAATGTATCAACCTACAAGCATGTTAGCCGATTCTTTGCGCGGTGCGTGAAGCATCGGCTACGACGCCTTGAGAGTCCGGTTGTTCCCTCTATCTCTTTCGGGATCGGCTTTTACACTGGTTCTCCTCATTGCCTTACAACTCAATTCAGAGTTGGGCCGATCTCAAAAAGCAATTTCACAGCTACTTTTACTCCGGCAATCATGAAATGAAGTTGTCGGACCTCACCAGTGTCAGGCAAAAGCACAATGAATCGGTTCAAGAGTATATCCGAAGGGTTACGCGGAAGCTACGCTAGCCGAAAACAAAAATTTTCTACCGCGCAAACCAGGAACACATGCAAGTAAGGGCCAATAGATCGTTACCGATTGGAGTAGAGTGCGCGGAATAGCCAATCGGGGCAATCCGATCTGGAACAGTGTGGCCGACTCCCGAAGACAACGGCCGATCAACGGCGCGCAACGTAGCGGCGCCTCACCGTATCCACACGTCCGGGGACGAACGCCTTACACCCGTGTGCTAGCACGCGATGCAAGGCTAGGGTTTGGCTCGAAAGTGGGGAGGGTTTCCGTGGAGATTGATCTCGGCGACTTACGTTGCACGCGATGCAATTGATATATAGCAGCTCTCCACCCCTCCCTCCTTTATATAGAGTTGGCCGACGGGATTAGTAGCCGCTCGGGACTCTATTTTGAATTGGATCTCATCCGTATCTCATATAGAGTTTGGCCGCTCACACGTCGTAAGCCCATAGGACTCTATTTTGAATTGGATCTCATCCGTATCTCATATAGAGTTTGGCCGCTCACACGTCGTAAGCCCATAGGACTCTATTTTGAATTGGATCTCATCCGTATCTCATATAGAGTTGGCCGCCCACACGTCGTAAGCCCATAGGACTCTATCCGATCGGATCCCTATCCGATCGAGCCGTATCCGAGTCCAACTCGAATGCATTCTTATCCCCTTAAGCGTGCGACCACAGTAGGTTCAGGTATACTCGGTTTCGGCTATAGTCTAACTTAGCCGATCGTCGGCTCGAATCCAACTCACCGGCACTGTCAACGGCGGCGCCTAGCGGCACATATTGACACCATAGTATACAAGAATATAATATCGGCTCGAACCTGTAATGTGTACACAAATCCCTTTGCCTCACGATACCGGTTAAGCTATAGGCAAGATGTGTGCCATCCCTTCAATAACTTAACCATTCACTCGAACCGTATTGGATTATCACTGCATTGATTGACTCCTCAATCAACTTAGCATGGCCATGCATTTCCATAATCCATTACCTCGAGGGCCCAGAGATATCTCTCCAAAGGAGGGGCAAATTCCATCTTGATCACTCACATCCCACTCCATGTTTCATAGCAAACCCGAAAACTACCTTTATAACTACCCGATTACGGAATAGCGTTTGGTAATCCCAAAGTAGGCTACTACACATGTTGGAATCCATGGTGATCTCGGGTCTAAGGACTTTGTACCAACACTACGAGACCAACTAATGGCACATTAATTCTGTAGTGTCTCATGGTGGGTCTATCCAACAATGTGTTCTCCAACACATATGTCCATGTTTATTGATTTGGTATCACCATACCCATGATCTATGAGACATGATCATCAATCAATAAACATGCCGATCTTAGAATCATATTTGTTCCAACAATATGACATATGATCGAGGATCGTTTAGAAATAGATTCATACATATCGAGTCTCATAAATAAGTCACGTACTTATTGATCAATACAAGATGTCTATTTCATGGGCCGAATAACACTTTATTCATAAATACATAAACATTGACGTGATATCCAACATCTCCATGTTGCCTCTAGGGCATATCACTAATAATCTCCCACTTGCACTAGAGTCAATCATGTAAGTATCTAATACCCATTGCTCTTGTGTGCGCCTCATGCTTCGGTGAGGGAGAGGTTTTGTCGGCGGATCGGCTATGTTGAGATCCGTGTGCACTTTGCATATCTTGACATCACCTCTGTCCACAATCTCGCGGATGAGATGATATCGCCGAAGTATGTGCTTGAAGCAGCAATGTACTCGGCCTCCGTCGTAGAATCGGCAACAGGTATCCCGCTTGGAACTCTTCCAGGTGGCTGCGCCTCCGTTCGGGCGAACACGAACCCGGATTGCGATCTATAATCATCCTTGTCTGTTTGGAAGCTAGCATCGGTGTAACCACTTACAACGAGCTCTTCTTCACCTCCATAGACTAGGAACATATCCTTAGTTCTTCTCAAGTACTTAAGGATATTCTTTACGGCGATCCAGTGACCTTCACCGGATCTGCTCGTATCTGCTCGTAGCACTCAAAGCGTACGAGACATCCGGGCGTGTACAAAGCATGGCATACATGATGGATCCAATTGCCGAAGCATATGGAACCATACCCATCTTATTCCGCTCATCATGTGTCGAGGACACCGATTCTTGCTAAGATTAATGCCATGTGACATGGGCAAGAAACCTTTCTTGGAATCATGCATGTTGAACCTTTTCAACACCTTGTCAATGTATGTACTTTGGCTTAATCCAATTAGCCTCTTGGATCTATCTCTATAGATCCGAATGCCCAATATATATGTGCCTCCCCTAAGTCTTTCATGGAAAAACTATTTTTCAATGAAGACTTGACGGATTCAAGCATAGGGATATCATTTCCAATCGAATATGTCATCCACATATAAGATTAGAAATACAATTGCGCTCCCACCGACCTTTTGTAAACACAGGCCTCTTCTTCGTTTTTGATGAAACCAAACCCTTTGATTACTTCATCAAAACGAATATTCCAACTCCGAGATGCTTGCTTCAATCCATAAATGGATTTCGTAGCTTGCATATCTTTCAGAGCGATTCTGGATCGACAAAACCCGAGGTTGTATCATGTATACATCCTCGCTTAGGTTTCCATTTAGGAAAGCCGTTTTGACATCCATCTGCCATATCTCATAGTCGAAATATGCAGCAATCGCTAGGATAATCCGAATAGATTTAAGCATTGCGACGGGCGAGAAGGTTTCATCATAATCAACTCCTTGAATCTGTTTAAAACCTTTCGCCACCAATCGCGCCTTATAGATGTGAACATTTCCATCCATATCGGCCTTTTTCTTAAAAACCCATTTGCACTCAATGGTTTTGACACCATCAGTGGATCAACCAAGTTCCAAGCTTGATTGTCGTACATGGATTCTATTTCGGATTTCATGGCTCCAAGCCACTTGTTGGAATCGGGTCCCACCATCGCTTCCTCATAGGCCTTAGGCTCATCGTTGTCTAACAACAATATATCACGTTGTTCCGCACTTTGTGTACTGCGGGTGCACGACGTGATCTTTCGTGACTCCGTGGGCTGGTGTATCTACAACCGGTGGCGCAACACTTTGCTCCTCCCTTGTGGTTCGTGGTTGCTTGAAACATTTTCGGTGTTTCTTGAACTTCTTCAAGATGCACCCTGCTCCCACTAACCCTTCTTGAAAGAAACTCTTTCTCCAAGAAGACACCGTGTCGGGCGACAAACACTTTGCCTTGTTCCCGATTATAAAAGTAATATCCCTTAGTTTCCTTAGGATATCCCACAAAGAAGCACTTGTCGATTTGGGTGTGAGCTTGTCGGACTATAAACGTTTTACATAAGCTTCGCATCCCCATATTTTGAGAAAAGACAAACTAGGGGTTGCCCTGTCCATATCTCATATGGTGTCTTTTCAACCGACTTAGATGGAACTCTATTTAGTGTGAGCGCATGTTTCAAGAGCATATCCCCGAAAGAAAACGGAAGATCACTTTGGCTCATCATCGACCGCACCATGTCCAACAAGGTGCGATTTCTCCGTCGGACACCCCATTCCATTGTGGAGTTCCGGCGGAGTCAACGTGGAACAATTCCACAATCTTTCGATGATTACCAAACTCTTGGCTCAAGTATTCTCCTCCACGATCCGATCGTAGAAACTTGATTGTTTTCCCTAAATGATTCGTACTTCATTCGGAATTCTTTGAACTTTTCAAAGGATTCGGACTTATGCCTCATTAAGTAGATATAACCATATCTACTAAAGTCATCGGTAAAGGTAATGAAGTACGATAACCACCTCGGCCGTTGAGCTCATTGGTCCACATACATCGGTATGTACGAGTGCCAATAAGTCACTTGCTCTCTCACGTGTCCCGTGAAAGGTGCCTTTGTCATCTTACCAAGTAAACAAGACTCACATGTCTCAAATGATTCAAAATCAAAAGAGTGAAGCAATCCATCCTTATGGAGCTTCTCCATGCGTTTCTTATTTATATGGCCTAAGCGACAATGCCGGATAAACGTGGGGTTTATATCATTAGAGAGTTGCCTTTCGTATTAATGTTATAGATGGGAGACGCTTCAAGATTCAAAACGTATAATCCATTCACCAATGGAGCATGAAAATAGAACATATCTCTCGAGATATATTGAACAACCATTGTTCATTGATCTAAAATCATATCCTTCCGCTTGCAAACATGAAGCGGAAATAACGTTTGACATAGTGTTGGAACATAATAACAATTATTCAATTCCAAAACTAATCCCGAAGGTAGATGAAGTGGTATCGTGCCGACAGAACGTAGCAACGCTTGCTCCATTGCCGACGCGCGAGTTCACCTCGCCCCTTCTCAATCCTCTACTTCTTCTCATTCCCGCAACGACTTCAAATATGAGCTACGATCCGGTATCAAATACCCAAGAGTCGGTAGGTGAAGTAGCAAGATTAATGTCTATAACATTAATACCGGCGAAGTCGTACTTTGCTTCTTCTTGAGATCCTCCATGTACTTCTTGCGTTCCTTTTCCAAGTGGCTGTCTCCTTGCAATAGAAGCAAACGGCATCGATGCCGCCGACCCTTCTTGCCCTTCTTTGCATTAGAGGCACTCGCGATCTCATCGGGAGTTAACTTCCTCTTGGTGCAAAGCTTCTTGACAGTGGTTTGCGCTTAGCCTTCGCATCATCATCACATGATGACCATTTTCTGGATACTCTCCTCACTGTCTTTAGCATCCCATGCAATTCAGCCAAGGTTCTATCCATGTTGTTCATGTGATAGTTTAATATGAATGGCTCGAAGCTCGGAGGGAGCGGCGGAGAATCACATCGTAGCCAACTCTTGGCTAAGGGGAAAACCTAGTTTTTCCAGACTCTCGATATAGCCAATCATCTTTATCACATGCGGACGACGGGATTCCCTCAACAAGCTCGCACGCAAACAAGGACTTTGAGGTGTTGAACCTCTCGGCCCGAGCTTGGTTCTCAAACATGCCACGCAGTCCCCGAATAATAGTGTGAGCATCGCTGCTCTCATATTGCTTCGAAGCTCGGGGGACATTGTAGCAAGCATGAGACAATATCTAGGGCATCATTAGTGTGCTTCTCATAAGCCCTCCGTGCGGTTGCGGTGGCATTAGTTGGCAAATCCTCGGGATAGGGTACTTCAAGAACGTACTCCTTACGCTCTTGCTTGAGAACAATTCTCAAGTTGCGATACCAATCCATAAAGTTTGTTCCATTTAATTTTTCCTTTTCGAGAATAGATCGCAAATTAAAGGTACTGGGTGTAGTATTAGCCGCCATTTATTCTACAACAGAAAAGCAAAGTTTAGCACAATGTTTATGCTATGTCTATTGTTAAACAATTTAACATTAGACTCCCATTACGTATTTTCCACCTTCCCTCTAGGTTACGTATTGGGTCAAGATCCACATGTTAATTAATTTTCTAGTGAGCTTTGGCATCACTGCTAGAAAATTAGTAACATCGAAAGCAACACCTTGCTAATCACATCTCTATGTGACTCTTGTTGTTGGTGTGGCATCTCCATGCCCGGCGCCAACCTATGCCCCAAGGCCCAAAACTGTTTTGATAGCCTTGTTAAGTAAACCAAATGCTCCTGCATGTATATGTCCGACATATACCCCTCGTGTTATGATAGAGAATGGCACTCTGCTTTGGCGGACCCACCATTGACGAGCATAACGGTGACGGTGCAACATTTGGAAGGGCATCATTACTACTTAATTTTGAGAGGGATGCTATCCTATCAAACAAACATATCACATATGAAATCAAGAAGAATAGCATATAATGAAATAGTATGGCCCCCATCACATGGTGATCTCCATCTCCATGTCGGCGCGAGGATCTCCATCTTCGGCACCATATTCCAAGTGTCGAATGCTTGATATCTTCAAACTAAGCTACTACTATAGAAGCTCTAATTGAAGATTACATCGACTCGCAGTCGTGAAAGAATATTACAAGCATTGCACGTATGAAAGAATATTACAAGGATTGCACATATGAAAGAATATTACATGCATCACATGCATCTCATACATCTCATACATACAATAGGGCCATACCATCTCAAAGCATTCTCTCGCAAAAACAAGTTAGGCGTAGAAACGTTTTCTACTTATCGCAGAGCTACGGCATCGAGACGACCTATAAGGAGGGTACGCACACGGCGGTCCCGCTAGCCTGCTTAGCGGCGGGGGTCGAGGGGAAGCCGCCCTTCGCGGGCTTCCGGTAGCGCCGAACACCGCACGAAATTCATAGATCCAATCTATGAAATCGCTTATGGAAACCATATCGGCATAATCACATTATGCCGTCCCGATACACTATCAAGGGAGATGGTTTGCGCAGGCGCGAGGCGCAAACAAGATCGGACTACGAGATAGCTTCGGCATAATCACATTATACCGTTCCGATACACTATCAAGGAACGCTATCTCGAAGCCGACTCAAACCGAGTTCTATGGATATTGCTTTGACGTAATCACATTACGCCGTTCCGATACACTATCAAGGAACGCAATTAGCATGAACTCTCCTCAACAAATCCCGTAAAACCGATTGATCTAATCAACCCGTGCGCAAAACTTGTTCCGATCCAATCTAAAACCCGAACTAAGCAAGAGAAGCTCGATACCACCGAAGGGTTACGCGGAAGCTACGCTAGCCGAAAACAAAAATTTTCTACCGCGCAAACCAGGAACACATGCAAGTAAGGGCCAATAGATCGTTACCGATTGGAGTAGAGTGCGCGGAATAGCCAATCGGGGCAATCCGATCTGGAACAGTGTAGCCGACTCCGAAGACAAGTAATCAACACGCGCAACGTAGCAGCGCCTCTACCGTATCCACACGTCCGGGGACGAACGCCTTACACCCGTGTGCTAGCACGCGATGCAAGGCTAGGGTTTGGCTCGAAAGTGGGGAGGGTTTCCGTGGAGATTGATCTCGGCGACTTCGTTGCACGCGATGCAATTGATATATAGCAGCTCTCCACCCTCCCTCCTTTATATAGAGTTGGCCGACGGGATTAGTAGCCGCTCGGGACTCTATTTTGAATTGGATCTCATCCGTATCTCATATAGAGTTTGGCCGCTCACACGTCGTAAGCCCATAGGACTCTATTTTGAATTGGATCTCATCCGTATCTCATATAGAGTTTGGCCGCTCACACGTCGTAAGCCCATAGGACTCTATTTTGAATTGGATCTCATCCGTATCTCATATAGAGTTGGCCGCCCACACGTCGTAAGCCCATAGGACTCTATCCGATCGGATCCCTATCCGATCGAGCCGTATCCGAGTCCAACTCGAATGCCTGTTCTTATCCCCTTAAGCGTGCGACCCAGTAGGTTCGGTATACTCGGTTTCGGCTATAGTCTAACTTAGCCGATCGTCGGCTCGAGTCCAACTCACCGACCTGCACAGCGGCGCCTAGCAGCACATATTGACACCATAGTATACAAGAATATAATATCGGCTCGAACCTGTAATGTGTACACAAATCCCTTTGCCTCACGATACCGGTTAAGCTATAGGCAAGATGTGTGCCATCCCTTCAATAACTTAACCATTCACTCGAACCGTATTGGATTATCTGCGTCGTTGATTGACTCCTCAATCAACTTAGCATGGCCATGCATTTCCATAATCCATTACCTCGAGGGCCCAGAGATATCTCTCCAAAGGAGGGGCAAATTCCATCTTGATCACTCACATCCCACTCCATGTTTCATAGCAAACCCGAAAACTACCTTTATAACTACCCGATTACGGAATAGCGTTTGGTAATCCCAAAGTAGGCTACTACACATGTTGGAATCCATGGTGATCTCGGGTCTAAGGACTTTGTACCAACACTACCTCGAGACCAACTAATGGCACATTAATTCCTGTAGTGTCTCATGGTGGGTCTATCCAACAATGTGTTCTCCAACACATATGTCCATGTTTATTGATTTGGTATCACCATACCCATGATCTATGAGACATGATCATCAATCAATAAACATGCCGATCTTAGAATCATATTTGTTCCAACAATATGACATATGATCGTGGATCGTTTAGAAATAGATTCATACATATCGAGTCTCATAAATAAGTCACGTACTTATTGATCAATACAAGATGTCTATTTCATGGAACCGAATAACACTTTATTCATAAATACATAAACATTGACGTGATATCCAACATCTCCATGTTGCCTCTAGGGCATATCACTAATATATCCAACCTTCAGAGAAATGAGGAAGCGATGCTACAGCCTGGTGCTGTCGGACGCCCAGTTGGCCGATTTGGCCTTTCACGGCTTAATCGCGCCGATCCGAGAGCGATTCTCTGCGCAGGACTTCGATAGCCTAGCCCACTTGGCGCAGAAGGTGACGGCCCACGAGCAGCGATTCCAAGACACTAGGAAGGCCGTCAAAAGCATAACTCAAGTCGTCGTTGAGTTAGATTCCAATTCCAATGACGATGACGCAGAGGTGGCGGCAACCGAATGGGCCAAGAACAAAAAAGCCATCGTCTGCCAATGGCTGCTGAAGACGGCCAAAGAAGAAAGATACGACTTCGATATCACTAAAGCCGATAGGATTTTTGATTTCCTGCTCAAGGAGAAAGAGATCTAGCTCCTCGAAAATCATGTGATCCCATCGGCCGAGGAACTAAAGAAGAAGAAATAATGCAAGTGGCACAACTCCACAGCCCATGCCACTAACGATTACAAAGTCTTCAGGCAGCAAATCCAGTCAGCAATTGAGGCCGGGAAGTTAAAGTTTGCCGATTCAAATCGGCGATGAAGGTAGACGACAACCCTTTCCTGGTCAACACTGTTCAAGACGGCCCCAGGCGAGCCGATCGACAGAACAGAATGGCGCACGGCTTAGTCAACACATCAATTGGGGCCACGACAGAAGGCGAGCCGACTGGATATCACGCCGTGCCAATCAACATGGTGCGTCCCATTATCGGATCGGGCGACCGACGGCCAATCTATGAAGACACCAACACCGTCCTCGCACTGGTCTCGGCGGAAGAATCTCGCGATGAAGCACCTCGTCGGCGCGAACCGGAAACCCAAAACCGCCGGTACGAGGTGAGCCACAACAGTGCCGATCCACATTGGCATTGTGATTTTTTCAGGTACTTCTGGGAATCCGGCATGAGGCTGCCGACACTGGACGATTGCCCAGCGTGCAACGATCGCCACAACGACGAACACAGGAACTCATCGGCTGAAAGCCTAACTCGGTTCGTCCCAAGAGCCGTGCGGCTAAATCAGAGGCGGCGGTCCGTCCATGATCGGCTCAGCCCGATCCATCAAGACTTCTTCGTCGACGAAGACCGCAGCGACAACAACCGTGACAACGAAGAGGCCGACGATGAGAAATCGGCCAATCCCCAATGGTGCCCATCCGATCTCTTCACAAAGACGTAGGAAAGAAGAATTCAACGACTCAAACGTGAAGGGAGAGAAGATGAGGTTTGGCAAATGA
Organism: Oryza australiensis; assembly: GCA_019925245.2. Classification (NCBI taxonomy): domain Eukaryota; kingdom Viridiplantae; phylum Streptophyta; class Magnoliopsida; order Poales; family Poaceae; genus Oryza; species Oryza australiensis. The sequence continues at coordinate 190,100 of JAIFGZ020000678.1, read as the reverse complement.
TCCAAGAACAGCGCCCGGCGGGCAAGATCAAAAGGCGATGGGTTCCCAAGGAGAAAACCGCCACAGGACGAGAGCAAGCCCGGGAGAGTCGCAATGATCAAGCCGGGAGGGCGCCAAAGGGAAAGGCAAAGTTTCGCATCGGTCAACATGGTGTTCATACTACCGACCGATTCGGTGCTCCCGGCCGATGCGAGACACCATTGAAGACGACTTGGTGAATCTAGCAATCTCACCAGACCAAGCTATTTTCGACAAACCCGAGGGGACCGAGAATCGGCACTTGAAGCTGTTGTACGTTAAAGGATTTGTCAACGGCAAGCCGATGTCCAAGATGCTAGTTGATGGCGGAGCTGCAGTCAACCTCATGCCTTACGCAACATTCAGAAAACTAGGAAAAGGAGCCGAAGACATGGTAAATACCAATATGGTGCTCAAAGACTTCGGTGACAACCCATCAGAAACCAAGGGTGTCTTGAACGTCGAACTGACCATCGGCAATAAGACCGTGCCCACAACGTTCTTTGTCATCGACGGGAAGGGGTCTTACAGCCTGCTGCTCGGAAGGGACTGGATACACGCTAATTGTTACGTTTCTTCTACAATGCATCAGAGCCTGATCCAATGGGACGGCGACAAGATTGAAATCGTACCAGCTGACAGGTCAGTTAGCGTCGTCAGTGCCGATTTTCCGCTTTGGGAAATCGAAGGCATCGATTGTTTGTTTGGGAAAATCTGGCAAGCCGATTTTCTAAATGTGTCTAATTCAACAATACAGCCGATTGGAGATGATGAGCCGCAGCTGCTGCTTTGAACAAGACATGATGGAGGGCTCAAACGTCTTCGGCATGGACACCGCAGACAAAGACGATGGCAAGCTCGGGCAAGGTTTCACGTCGGCCGACGAATTATAAGAAATTGACAACGGCTCTGGTGACAAGCCGAGGCCGACGTATATCAGCAAAAATCTATCTCCTCATTGTAAATCCCAGCTTATCGATTTGTTAAAAGAATATAAAGATTGTTTTGCTTGGGAGTACTTCGAGATGCCCGGCCTTAGCCGATCAATAGTGGTCCATCAACTGCCGATTAAGGCAGGCTATCGGCTGTTCAAACAGCCTCCCAGGAGGTTTAAGGCCGACATGTATGATGCAATAAAAGCCAAAATCACTCGGCTATACGATGTAGGATTCATTCGGCCTTGCCGATACGCCGAATGGGTCTCGAACATTATCCCAGTGTTGAAGAAAAACAGTAAACTTAGGGTATGCATCGATTTCAGGGATCTAAACAAGGCAACCCCTAAGGACGAATACCCAATGCCAATAGTCGATTTGCTCGTCGATGCTGCTACAGGCCACAAGATTATTAGTTTTATGGACGGCAATGCAGGTTATAATCAAATATTTATGGCCGATGAAGACATCCACAGGACTGCTTTTCGATGTCCTGGTGCAATCGGCTTGTACGAATGGGTGGTAATGACGTTCGGCTTGAAGAATGCTGGGGCAACATATCAACGGACCATGAACTACATTTTTCATGACATGATCGGCTCATTAGTAGAGATCTACATTGATGACGTAGTTGTCAAGTCCAGGGAGATAGAGGGCCATATAGCCGATCTGAGACAAGTGTTAGAGCGGACGAGGAAATATGGCCTGAAGATGAATCCACTTAAGTGCGCGTTCGGCGTATCGACTGGGCAGTTCCTGGGATTTCTTGTTCATGAAAGAGGAATTGAGGTTACACCAAGGAACATAAATGCTATCAAGACAATTCAGCCTCCGAAGGACAAGAAAAAACTCCAGTCGTTGATCGGCAAGATAAATTTCATCGGGCGGTTCATAGCCAATCTCTCGAAAAAGATGGAGCCGTTCACACCACCCTTCGGCAAAGCCGATCAAGCATTCACATGGGGGCGAGCAACAAAAGGCTTTGGACAACATCAAGGATTATCTCGAGTTCCCCCGCCTAATGCCTCCACAAAAAGGGATACCGTTTAAGCATTTTCACCGATGACAAGTCAATCGGCTCCGTTTTAATCCAAGAAGTTGAGGGCAAAGAAAAGGTCATCTTCTATCTCAGCCGACAGTTGCTAGACGCGGAAACAAGGTATTCGCCTGTGGAGAAGCTATGCTTATGCCTCTATTTTTCATGTACAAAGTTAAGGCATTATCTGCTATCCAACGAGTGCACAATAATCTGCAAAGCCGATGTAGTTAAGTACATGCTATCGGCTCCAATGTTGAAAGGAAGAATTGGGAAGTGGATTTTTACGCTAACGGAATTTGATTTGAGGTATCAGGCACCCAGGGCAGTCAAAGGACAAGCTATAGCCGATTCTATTGTGGAGCACAGAAATGACTCGATCGGCTCAGTCGAAATTATGCCTTGGACTTTGACATTTGATGGCTCGGTTTGCACCAACGGTTGCGGCATCGGCTTAGTCATTATTTCACCCAGGGGGAAAGTTTCGAATTTTCTTTCGCTATCAACCCCCACGCTACAAACAACCAAGCCGAATACGACGCCATCTTTAAAGGATTACATCTACTCAAGGAGGTTGAAGCCGACGCCATCGAAATAATGGGAGATTCACTGCTGGTCATCAGCCAATTATCAGGAGAGTACAAATACAAAAATGACGCGCTGATGGTCTATTATCAACAATGCCGGGAATTAATGGACGGTTTTCGGCTAGTTACTTTGAAACACATCCCCAGAGAGCAGAACACAGAAGCCAATGATTTGGCCCAAGGGGCATCGGGCTATCGACCAATGTTGAAAGAGATCGACATAGAGGTTGCCGCCATTACAGCCGATGATTGGAGATTCAAAGTTTACAGCTACCTCAAAAACCCCTCTCAATCGCCTACAAGGAAATTACGATACAAAGCGTTAAGATATGTTTTGCTCGATGAAGATCTGTACTATCAGACGATTGATGGGGTGCTTCTCAAGTGTTTGGGAGCCGATCAGGCCAAAGTGGCCATCGGAGAAGTGCATGAAGGGATCTGTGGCACGCATCAATCGGCCCACAAAATGAAGTGGCTACTTCGCCGAGCAGGATAGTTCTGGCCGACAATGCTAGAGGATTGCTTCAAATATTACAAGGGTTGCCAGGATTGTCCGAAATTTGGCGCCATACAACGAGCACCAGCGTCGGCTATGAATCCAATTATTAAGCCTTGGCCGTTCAGAGGATGGGGCATCGATATGATCGGCCAGATCAATCCACCCTCAAGCAAAGGGCATAAGTTTATTCTGATGGCAATAGATTATTTCACAAAATGGGTGGATGCAGTTCCTCTGAAGAAAGTAGATTCTAAGGATGCAATCGAATTTGTCAAAGAACATATTATGCACCAATTTGGCGTACCACAAACGATAACAACAGACCAGGGATCTATCTTCGTATCGGATGAGTTTGTTCAGTTTGCCGACGGCATGGGGATCAAGCTACTTAACTCTTCGCCGTACTACGCACAGGCCAACGGGCAAGCCGAAGCTTCAAATAAAAGTTTGGTTAACTTGATTAAAAGAAAGATCTCTGAATACCCCAAACAATGGCACAGCCAATTAGCCGAATCACTATGGGCGTATCGGATGGCATGCCATGGATCAATTCAAGTCCCTCCGTACAAGCTGGTTTACGGGCGTGAGGCGGTGCTACCATGGGAAAGCGTCGTAGGCTCAAGGCGCATTCAGCTACAGGATCAACTCACAGCCGACGATTATTATAACTTGATGGTGGACGAGTCAGAAGACTTAGTTTTATCCAGGATGAGGGCCTTGGAAAAAGTTACAAGGGATAAAGAACGAGTAGCCAGACATTATAATAAAAAAGTGGTGCCTAAATCTTTTGAGGAAGGTGAACTCATTTGGAAATTGATACTGCCGATCGGATCTAGGGATAACAAATTTGGCAAGTGGTCACCAAATTGGGAAGGGCCTTTCAAGATCCACAAATGTGTCTCTAAAGGAGCTTACATGCTAGAAGGATTAGACGGAGAAGTATTTGGAAGGGCTCTTAATGGAAAATACCTGAAGAAATACTACCCAAGTGTATGGATCAACACATGATTTGGCTCTGGTTGCTTAGCCGATTTATGACAATCGATGTCTTGTTTTCAATAAGGCATCGCCTTTAGGCATTTTTATGCAGCTTTTTCCCCCGAGTTTTCTACGCTCGGCTAATGATTGGCCGATAGCGATGGCAATGAGGTGCAAACGGCTTGGATTCACAATTTTGTCGACACCGAAGCTATCAACAAAATTTGGGGGGCATCTACATACACGAGCCGATTACAAAATTGGGTGTCAGGAAATTCTAAATTTTTTAAGCTTCGTAATTGGAAGTTAATATAAAGGCGTTTAAGTGATTGGCATCGGCGGCCATAATTCAGGTGTTAAGATCGATGGTTGTGGTGTGGTTTCGGAATCGGCAAACGTGACGTGACACGGATGGCTAGGGCCGATTTCAGCATAAGCAATTCAGAGTTGACGGTCATACAAGAGACTACATGCGGCCGGAGCCGATCTCATCCACAAGCACAGTTGCAAAAGATTGACAAACTATATTACACTAGAGCTAGAGCCGATTACAAAATTTGAGCAGTTGATCGGTTAAAGCACATTACAAAAGTTTGGCAAATATATTACATGAAGCAGTAGCCGATTTTAGAGTGCTAAAATATTACAAAGTTCATTGCTTTAGGAAATCGGCTATAGCCGACGCGCGTCCACGTCCGGTCCACCTCCTCGATGGCCTTGATGTCGTCGGCCTCGGACCCACCACCGACCGAATGCCTTTCACCAGTCCGGAGATGCGCCACGGCCGCCTTGATACTTTTACATTGAGCATCGTCGGCTGGCAGCCCAGCCATGTACTCCTTGTGGACATCGATCTCGTTCGTGACTTGAACGAGATCGGCCATCAGCTGGTCTTGGCGTGAGAGGAGCTGCTCAAGCTTGGTCACCGGCTCGATTTTGGGCGGTCGAAGGCGGCCTTCGGCTCTCGATGGCTTCATTGGTCGACGGAGGGTGGCCGACCGCATCCGGTTCTCACGACGGTCGGCTATCCGCCGCCATGCCCGCCGTATTTGAGTTGGTGGGCTTCCAAGAAGGTGGTCGGCACGATGGCATCGGCTACGCCTTCCGGCAGGCCTTGGATCTCCTTGAAGCGTGCACGGATCGAGCCGCTTTCGACCACCACGCGCCCAACGAGGCCTCCACCGGTTGCCGATGTTAGCTAGGCTGGCCCTTAGGTCCTCGGCACGGCGTCACCGCGCCTCCTCGCCGATCTCGCCGGATTCCTCGAACTCCGACAGGTCGAAATTGAGGAGGTCGGCTATGTTCTGCAAAGAGAAAGATGATTATAAAATGTTGAGTTGACAGAGCCAATCGTAGAATTCGCCGCCTTACAGGCATCGGGGTCGAGCGACCGGCTCGGCTGGTTCGCCGCCCGCACTGCCGAGGCCTCATCACCGGCGCGTTGCCGCGCCCGCGGCAGCCACAACATGCTCACCGGACGCTGGGGCAGCCAACGGAGATCATAGGGGCTGCGAAAGAAAGGGTTAGCGGTCAAGTCGGCTAAGTTCTATAAATCAAGTTGCAAGGGACGGTTACCGATGGCGCGTGATGTGGAGTGCGACCGGCCAATTTCTTGACCTGAGAAGAATTGTTCGGTCAGATGCAAGTGATATCATCATAAGGCCGAATTTGATGAGATGAGGGCTTACCGCCGATTTTTCGCGGGGGACTTGGAAACGGCGGGATGTCGGCTGGAGCATTGACGGATTCGTGGCTAGAGCTCTCGGGTTCAGCCGCGCTCCAATAGCCGCCGGCATCTCCTCGCCGCGACGGTGTCAAGGAACGTGTGACGCTCGGGTCCAAGGGGAAGGGCGTCATTGGCGCGGCGGTTTCTTCTCCTTCACTTCTTGGGGGCAGGCGCGCGCCGATGGTGTACGAGAGGCGCGGCCCTTTTCTTGTGAACAATCGGCGCTCGCGCACTTGCCCACGCAACAAGGACGCCGCCTTCGGCGCCCCCGGCCGATCGCCGACGGAGCAAGGCCGCTTCCATCCGAACACCTAGACGGTATTCTATGGGGATCCCGGAGTCGCTCACCATCGGCCGCTCCGTCTCGGTCTCCTGCAAACCAGAGAGCAAGTGTTAATCGGCTAAACGGTCGTTGATAAGAAGAGAAAAATCATTTGGAGTTTAAAGCTTACCGAGGGGATTTCTTCGGGCAGGAGCAGGTCGACGTAATAAGACGACCGCTGGTGGAAGATATGGCGCTTGAGTTCGGCCCACCATTGGTCGTAGGCTACGCTTTTCTTGAGCGCCAGGGTCATCTCGCCGATGTTACCAAGGGGAGGGCCGGCTATGTTCAGCAGCCGATGCATTATCAAATCTTGGTTCACCACTCCCCTCGTCTCAATCTTGTCGGCATAATAAAAGCCGATGGGCAGTTGCCCAAGACCAAACTGTCTCACAGCCGACACCGGGTAGTAAAATTCATAACTTTTGGCCATTGATCGGCCCTGGTGGATACCGGTCAGTAGGATGCAGGGGGACAGAGCGGCGATGAACAACTCCCTGCACTTTGGGTTGTCGGCTGAGTTGATATCTTCCCAATTGAAATTGGCCGGCAACTCGAACAGTGCCCGATTCCGGTACAAGTACCAGGCGTGGTTCTCGTGTGACAGCTCGTCGTATAGGGCGATGAACCATTCGGCCAGCAGGTTGGCCGATTGCTTTGACCCCGCATGAGCAGCCGTTGCTTCTCCATAGCTCATGTATCTGGTGGTGGTGATCTGGTTGCCGTCTTCATCTTCGATCGGTTCCAATCTTGGGAAAGCAACCTCAGTCAGAGGGAGCCGACCGGCTATTTTTTGGGTCGCCATCACCAGCCAGATCTGCAAGAACCACCAGGGGCCGCCGGTGTTGACAGGGGCGTTGGTGGCTATCTTCGCAGCGGCCTTATGCAGCATTTGGTACAGATAGCTGAGGAGGTATTTCCCCAGCGCAAGCTTGCTCCCGTCGGCCAGGAGTTCGGCTACGTCCTGCCAGTTGGCGGTCGGCCCACAGCTCGATCCACAGAACAAGAACTTCTCAAGCCACATCATAAGAAAAGCGGCGTGTTCCCTGTGGCCGACTGATCCGTTCTTCATGTTTTGAGCGATGAAGCCACTCCACCCACCGATGGCTTTGGTTGTGAATTGGTGCTGCCCCTTTCGGTTCAGGTTTCCAGGGTTAGCCGACGCCAGGATGTCCAGTCCGGTCATGTATACGTCGACTAAGGTGATCGTCATCGGCCCTTGCCGGAATATGAAGGCATTGAAGCTGTCATTCCAAAAGTATGTCACAGCCGACAGAAGCGGCTCATCTTTCTCCATGCCGACAACAGACAAGGCCAAGCACTGGGCTATTCTGGTCTCTTCCCACTGAGCGTACTTGGCGGATCGCACCCTCTTATACCATTCAATCCAAGCTGCATCTGTGGTCGGCCACGATTTGAAAGTCCCGTTCCAGTGGGCTAGGGATGGCTTGTTGGTGTTGTAGGGGATCCTGTTGGATTTGGCTATAATCACATCGGCTGGATCAGTGTTGCCGATGGGGCCGAGAAAGTACCTCCTTTCTTGGGTCAAACTTGGGATGACCACTTGATGTGACAGGTGCTACAGTTCGAAAAATGAAAAATGCTAATCAAGGACGACTAAAGGCATGATGAATGCAACAATGCTAGGAGGCATGGCTGGAAATGGAAATCCGAAGAAAAAGAGTTTTGAACCGGTGGGCATACCTCGGGGAACTCGACGGCGGTGGCGGCAGCTGGTGCGGCGACGGCGGCCGGTGCGACGGAGGCGCTCGACGCGGCGGCGGTGTTGGAAGCCATCGGAGTTGTCGGAGACGAAAATGAGTCCTGATCCACGAAGATCGACGAGAGGTGATGAAGGGCGCCGGTGAATTGCCGGAGAAGAAAGAGGAAGAGGAGGCTTGTTTGCGAAGTGTTTTTGAGTGCACTTTGAAGGCGTAATCGTTTCGGTCGAAGCGAAGGGCTATTTAAAGGGCACTTGGGGCATCCGAAGTGGTTTAGGTCAGAAAAGAGTGGGAATTTGAACAGGCAACAAATCCATAACACTTCGTATCATGGAATTGGGGGGCATGTGTTAACACCTAAATTTGGTAATTGAATCCCTAAGTCTTGGCAAGGGTGAAACAGAATCGGATCGGCTGGTCTGACGGAGAAACAAAGGCCGCATCGGCTGAGAAGTGATCGGCTGTGAAGCCAGCTGGCAAAGGTTGAATCGGACAAGGGCGGCCGATAGCCGATTCTAGGTTCAGAGAAGATAAAACCGTTTCTGGTGCAGATGTTTGAAGATAAATAGAAGATTCGGTTATCAGTTTGTGCGTTAAAAGATATTGTCATCTATGGATAGAGTCCTATAATGACAATTGTATATGTAAATTTGGAGTTTGTTTAAACTGTTCATTGTAATGCGGCGTGGGTCCTTCCCGGGATATCGTCGTATTTTAAATAGTAGTTTAGATAGAATCCAGGGTCTGTACAGATAATGTTATCTTGGGTATAAATAGGACCCGAGACCCCCTGTAAACATAACAATTCAATCAATCAAACAACCTTTGGCACATCGCCAACCTTTTTCTTCAGACGAGCAATTGATTTGGCTACGGGCTGCATCGTTTCGATCCCCAAATCTAGGTAAATGCTTGTCATTAGTGGTATGTTCTGCTAATTCTAGTGCTTCCATCGTAATGACACATTAGATTCAAGGGTTTATACTGCGCTATTTACCATGTATCGCATATAAACTGGAGCAATGTTTAGATCTATCCTACCATCGGCCAGTTCTATCAAGAACCCGCAGCCGGTAAGGCTAGATCTAAAGGTTGGACTAGTTTATATGTGGTATCCACCGTATCGAAAGGTATAAATTAGCTACAACAGATCGGGTTGTTCTTTTTATACTTAATGCTGCATCAACGTTGAACTATTAAGTCGTTTTTAAAACTTCCAATGATTTGTTCAGTTAGATTTATATGTTTAGAGACAGTGCCGGGGTTTCAGCCGGCCTTATCTGCCCTGATATATTTTTAGTATGTTTATTACTAAATTTATATTAGGACTGCCTCTTATGTTAAGATTCCGTTCTTGTCGGACGTCATAAGCCAAAATCGGCCTGCCATCAACAGCTGACGACCGATTTCCCAGGCTACACATATCTGGTTCAAGAATGATATCTTTTCATAAGAATCATCGGAGTACTAGCCGATTCATTGTTAGCTTTCCAGTATCGGCTAGGTTATCAATACATATATTTATTATCCTTTACTGTATTTGGGTTAAGCGACTGATGCTGTCTCGGTGTAGCCGATCCATTCCAGTCGCTTGGCTTAAATATATTTTAGGATAGCATATATATGCTCATGGATTCCCTCAGCCAATCCAGTGGGGATCTAACCTAGCACTTAACGCATGTATCTTTGTTTTTCTTGTTGGTTAGCAAATCAAACCAACTGGCACGCCCTGTACTGCACACGCAGCCGAGAAGGACCTGCACTAGAGCTAAGCAGATCTCCCAGGCCAGCGTGTGAGAGAAATTTCTCATCAAAACAATGGTACTCAGCAAGCCAAACGGAATTCAACTATATAAACAAATATACAGGTAACTTTAAAAAATATTATAAACCTAGCCATAACATTATTATATATCCTATTCTTCTTTTAAAATAATTTACATATAAATATCCATATTTTATGATACCATTTAGAAAATTACTTATGTCATTATACCCACTCACCCACACACACAACTCCATTAACCGGGAGTACGGCATATTCGAATACAATCAACTCTGAAGCGTCTGCCTAGCTTTACCCGAAGATTAACCTTAGTTTTCAAGGCTAAGGGTAACATAGCATCTATATAACTCTAACTTTTCTTGATGTGTGATAAGACCGGTGGACTATCTTAATAGGGCACCAATCCTAACCAGCGAATGACACTCGATCCCCTATTTAATAGTTGTTCATCACACTTGCCCTGGCTTGGTAAGACCTGTGAACTATCTTAACAGACGGTACCAATCTGGTTAGTATTAGCTTTTTATCCGCTGTTTACATAGCTGTTTACCAATAAGATTTCTGTGAGCCATTAAGGCAAGCCCATAGGGAGATCAGATAGAGAAATATATTTGCTAAGCCGGTAAAAACCGATCCAACGGATGGGCGAAACTATGTCCTTATTCTGGCACAAGAGTTTTATATTTTCTGTCATTCAGCCAAAACCATTCTTATATCATATGAAATGATAGTACTTCTATCCTTCTAGCACATAAAATAATATAATCCTTTACCCTTTTATTAAATGAAATAATAGAACTCTCAATGATTGTGCATAAAATGATAATACTGAAGGGTTACGCGGAGGCTACGCTAGCCGAAAACAAAAACTTTTGCCGCGCAAACCAGGAACACTTGCAAGTAAGGGCCGATAGATCGTTACCGATTGGAGTGTAGTGCAGCGGAATAGCCAATCAGGGCAATCCGATCTGGAACTGTGTAGCCGATTCCCGGAGATGCCGATTCGCCAATCGCCCGATTCGAGTCGTCCGCCGCGTTCTCACGCCTCGCTCCGATGCGCCCGACCGCACTGATTCCACCACAGCCGATCGCTCCGATTGCAGCGATCCGAAGCCGATCAACGCGCGCAACGTAGCAGCGCCTCTACCGGTATCCACACGTCCGGGGACGAACGCCGTACACCCGTGTGCTAGCACGCGATGCAAGGCTAGGGTTTGGCTCGAAAGTGGGGAGGGTTTCCGTGGAGATTGATCTCGGCGACTTCTGTTGCACACGATGCAATTGACGTGTGTTAGCTCTCCACCCCTCCCTCCTTTATATAGAGTTGGCCGACTAGGACTAGTGGCCGATTAGGACTCTATTTTGAATCGGATCTCATCCGTATCTCATAGAGTTGGCCGCCCATACGTTGTAAGCCCATAGGACTCTATCCGATCGGATCCCTATCCGATCGAGCCGTATCCGAGTCCAACTCGAATATCTATTCTATCCCCTTAAGCGTGCGACCACGTAGGTTCAGGTATACTCGGTTTCGGCTATAGTCTAACTTAGCCGACCGTCGGCTCGAGTCCAACTCAGCCGACCCGTCACGGCGCCTAGCAGCACATATTGACATCATAGTATACAAGAATAACATCGGCTCGAACCTGTAATGTGTACGAAATCCCTTTGCCTCACGATACCGCTTAAGCTATAGGCAAGATGTGTGCCATCCCTTCAATAGCTTAACAATTCACTCGAACCGTATTGGATTATCTGTCCGTTGATTGACTCCTCAATCAACTTAGCATGGCCATGCATTTCCATAATCCATTACCTCGAGGGCCCAGAGATATCTCTCCAAAGGAGGGGCAAATTCCATCTTGATCACTCACATCCCACTCCATGTTTCATAGCAAACCCGAAAACTACCTTTATAACTACCCGCGAATAGCGTTTGGTAGTCCCAAAGTAGGCTACTACACATGTTGGAATCCATGGTGATCTCAGGTCTAAGGACTTTGTACCAACACTACCCGAGACCAACTAATGGCACATTAATTCCCGTAGTGTCTCATGGTGGGTCTATCCAACAATGTGTTCTCCAACACATATGTCCATGTTTATTGATTTGGTATCTCCATACCCATGATCTATGAGATATGATCATCAATCAATAAACATGCCGATCTTAGAATCATATTTGTTCCAACAATATGACATATGATCGGGATCGTTTAGAAATAGATTCATACATATAGAGTCTCATAAATAAGTCACGTACTTATTGATCAATACAAGATGTCTATTTCATGGAACCGAATAACACTTTATTCATAAATACATAAACATTGACGTGATATCCAACATCTCCATGTTGCCTCTAGGGCATATCACTAACAATCTCCCACTTGCACTAGAGTCAATCATGTAAGTATCTAATACCCATTGCTCTTGTGTGCGCCTCATGCCTCGGCCGAGGGAGAGGTTTTGTCGGCGGATCGGCTATGTTGAGATCCGTGTGCACTTTGCATATCTTGACATCACCTCTGTCCACTATCTCGCGGATGAGATGATATCGCCAAATATGTGTTTGGACTTCGATGTGACCTCGGCTCCTTGGCTTGCGCAATGGCTCCACTATTATCACAATAGAGAGACATTGGACCAGTCGTACTAGTCATCACACCAAGCTCGAAATGAATTTCTTGATCCAAACAGCCTCCTTTGCAGCTTCCGGCAGCAATGTACTCGGCCTCCGTTGTAGAATCAGCAACGTATCCCGCTTGGAACTCTTCCACTGATCGCGCCTCCGTTCGGCGAACACGAACCCGATTGCGATCTATAATCATCCTTGTCCTGTTTGGAAGCTAGCATCGGTGTAACCACTTACAACGAGCTCTTCTTCACCTCCATAGACTAGGAACATATCCTTAGTTCTTCTCAAGTACTTAAGGATATTCTTTACTGCATCCAGTGACCTTCACCTGGATCTCGACGGTATCTCGCTCGTAGCGCTCAAAGCGTACGAGACATCCGGGCGTGTACAAAGCATGGCATACATGATGGATCCAATTGCCGAAGCATATGGAACCATACCCATCTTATTCCGCTCATCATGTGTCCGAGGACACCGATTCTTGCTAAGATTAATGCCATGTGACATGGGCAAGAAACCTTTCTTGGAATCATGCATGTTGAACCTTTTCAACACCTTGTCAATGTATGTACTTTGGCTTAATCCAATTAGCCTCTTGGATCTATCTCTATAGATCCGAATGCCAATATGTATGTTGCTCCCCTAAGTCTTTCATGGAAAAACTATTTTTCAATGAAGACTTGACGGATTCTAGCATAGGGATATCATTTCCAATCGAATATGTCATCCACATATAAGATTAGAAATACAATTGCGCTCCCACCGACCTTTTTGTAAACACAGGCCTCTTCTTCGTTTTTGATGAAACCAAACCCTTTGATTACTTCATCAAAACGAATATTCCAACTCCGAGATGCTTGCTTCAATCCATAAATGGATTTCTGTAGCTTGCATATCTTTCCAAGCGATTCTGGATCGACAAAACCCTGAGGTTGTATCATGTATACATCCTCGCTTAGGTTTCCATTTAGGAAAGCCGTTTTGACATCCATCTCGCCATATCTCATAGTCGAAATATGCAGCAATCGCTAGGATAATCCGAATAGATTTAAGCATTGCGACGGGCGAGAAGGTTTCATCATAATCAACTCCTTGAATCTGTTTAAAACCTTTCGCCACCAATCGCGCCTTATAGATGTGAACATTTCCATCCATATCGGCCTTTTCTTAAAAACCCATTTACACTCAATGGTTTTGACATCATCAGTGGATCAACCAAGTTCCAAACTTGATTGTCGTACATGGATTCTATTTCGGATTTCATGGCTCCAAGCCACTTGTTGGAATCGGGTCCAACCATCGCTTCCTCATAGGTCTTAGGTTCATCGTTGTCCAACAACAATATATCATGTTGTTCCGCACTGTGTACTGCGTCGGTGCACGACGTGATCTTTCGGACCTCCGTGGCGGTGTATCTACAACCGGTGGCGCAACACTTTGCTCCTCCGTTGTGGTTCCGTGGTCGCGAACGTTTTCGGTGTTTCTTGAACTTCTTCAAGATACACCTGCTCCCACTAACCCTTCTTGAAAGAAACTCTTTCTCCAAGAAGACACCATGTCGGGCGACAAACACTTTGCCTTGTTCCCGATTATAAAAGTAATATCCCTTAGTTTTCTTAGGATATCCCACAAAGAAGCACTTGTCGATTTGGGTGTGAGCTTGTCGGATTGTAAACGTTTTACATAAGCCTCACATCCCCAAATTTTGAGAAAAGACAAACTAGGGGTTGCCCTGTCCATATCTCATATGGTGACTTTTCAACCGACTTAGATGGAACTCTATTTAGTGTGAGCGCAATGTTTCAAGAGCATATCCCGTAAGGATAACGGAAGATCACTTTGGCTCATCATCGACCGCACCATGTCCAACAAGGTGCGATTTCTCCGTTCGGACACCCCATTCCATTGTGGAGTTCTGGCGGAGTCAACGTGGAACAATTCCACAATCTTTCGATGATTACCAAACTCTTGGCTCAAGTATTCTCCTCCACGATCCGATCGTAGAAACTTGATTGTTTTCCCTAAATGATTCTGCACTTCATTCTGGAATTCTTTGAACTTTTCAAAGGATTCGGACTTATGCCTCATTAAGTAGATATAACCATATCTACTAAAGTCATCGGTAAAGGTAATGAAGTACGATAACCACCTCTCGGCCGTTGAGCTCATTGGTCCACATACATCGGTATGTACGAGTGCCAATAAGTCAATTGCTCTCTCACTATGTCCCGTGAAAGGTGCCTTTGTCATCTTACCAAGTAAACAAGACTCACATGTCTCAAATGATTCAAAATCAAAAGAGTGAAGCAATCCATCCTTATGGAGCTTCTCCATGCGTTTCTTATTTATATGGCCTAAGCGACAATGCCGATAAACGTGGGGTTTATATCATTAGAGAGTTGCCTTTCTGTATTAATGTTATAGATGGGAGACGCTTCAAGATTCAAAACGTACAATCCATTCACCAATGGAGCATGAAAATAGAACATATCTCTAAGATATATTGAACAACCATTGTCCATTGATCTAAAATCATATCCTTCCGCTTGCAAACATGAAGCGGAAATAACGTTTTGACATAGTGTTGGAACACAATAACAATTATTTAATTCCAAAACTAATCCCGAAGGTAGATGAAGTGGTACTGTGCCGACAAGAATCGTAGCAACGCTTGCTCCATTGCCGACGCGGGGTTCACCTCGCCCTTCTCAATCCTCTACTTCTTCTCATTCCCCGCAACGATTTGCAAATATGAGCTACCGATCCGGTATCAAATACCCAAGAGTCGTAGGTGAAGTAGCAAGATTAATGTCTATAACATTAATACCTGAAGCAGAAGTCGTACTTTGCTTCTTTTTGAGATCCTCCATGTACTTCTTGCAGTTCCTCTTCCAATGGCATGTCTCCTTGCAATAGAAGCAAACGGCATCTGATGCCGCCGACCCCTTCTTGCCCTTCTTTGCATTAGAGGCACTCGCGATCTCATCGGGAGTTAACTTCCTCTTGGTGCAAAGTTTCTTGACAGGTGGTTTGCGCTTTGCCTTCTGCATCATCATCACATGATGACCGTTTTTCTGGATACTCTCCTCAGCTGTCTTTAGCATCCCATGCAATTCAGCCAAGGTCCTATCCATATTGTTCATGTGATAATTCAATATGAATGGCTCGAAGCTCGGAGGGAGCGACTGGAGAATCACATCAGTAGCCAACTCTTGGCTAAGGGGAAAACCTAGTTTTTCCGACTCTCGATATAGCCAATCATCTTTATCACATGCGGACCGACGGGATTCCCCTCAACAAGCTCGCACGCAAACAAGGACTTTGAGGTGTTGAACCTCTCGGGCCGAGCTTGGTTCTCAAACATGCCACGCAGTCCCGAATAATAGTGTGAGCATCGCCGCTCTCATATTGCTTCGAAGCTCGGGGGACATTGTAGCAAGCATGAGACAGCTTATATCTAGGGCATCATTAGTGTGCTTCTCATAAGCCCTCCGTGCGGTTGCGGTGGCGTTATTAGGCAAATCCTCCGATAAGGTACTTCAAGAACGTACTCCTTACGCTCTTGCTTGAGAACAATTCTCAAGTTGCGATACCAATCCATAAAGTTTGTTCCATTTAATTTTTCCTTTTCGAGAATAGATCGCAAATTAAAAGTACGGGTGTAGTATTAGCCGCCATTTATTCTACAACGAAAAAGCAAAGTTTAGCACAATGTTTATGCTATGTCTTTTGTTAAACAATTTAACATAAGACTCCCATTACGTATTTTCCACCTTCCCTCTAGGTTACGTATTGGGTCAAGATCCACATGTTAATTAATTTTCTAGTGAGCTTTGGCATCACTCTAGAAAATTAGTAACATCGGTAAGCAACACCTTGCTAATCACATCTCTATGTGACTCTTGTTGTTGGTGTGGCATCTCCATGCCTCGGCGCCAACCTATGCCCCAAGGCCCAAAACTGTTTTGATAGCCTTGTTAAGTAAACCAAATGCTCCTGCAAGTATATGTCGACATATACCCCTCGTGTTATGATAGAGAATGGCACTTTGCTTTGGCGGACCCACCATTGACGAGCATAACGGTGACGGGTGCAACATTTGGAAGGGCATCATTACTACTTAATTTTGCGAGGGATGCTATCCTATCAAACAAACATATCACATATGAAAGCAAGAAGAATAGCATATAGTGAAATAGTATGGCCCCCTTCACATGATGATCTCCATCTCCATGCCTGTACGGGATCTCCATCTTCATCACCGTTCTTTCGAGTGTCGAATGCTTGATTTCTTCAAACTAAGCTACTACTATAGAAGCTCTAATTGAAGATTACATCGACTCGCAGGTCGTGAAAGAATATTACAAGCATTGCACGTATGAAAGAATATTACAGGATTGCACATATGAAAGAATATTACATGCATCACATGCATCTCATACATCTCATACATACAATAGGGCCATACCATCTCAAAGCATTCTCTGCAAAAACAAGTTAGGCGTAGAAACGTTTTCTACTTATCGCGAGCTACAAGAACGAAACGACCTATAAGGGGGTACGCACACGGCGGTCCAATCTATGAATTCGCTTACGAAAACCATGTCGGCATAATCATATTATGCCGTCCCGATACACTATCAAGGGAGATGGTTTGCGTAGGCGCGAGGCAGCTAACAAGATCGGACTACGAGATAGCTTCGGCATAATCACATTATACCGTTCCGATACACTATCAAGGAACGCTATCTCGAAGCCGACTCAAACCGAGTTATATGGAAATTGCTTCGACGTAATCACATTACGCCGTTCCGATACACTATCAAGGAACACAATTACCATCAACTCTCCTCAACAAATCCCGTAAAACCGATTGATCTAATCAACCCGTGCGCAAAACTTGTTCCGGATCCAATCAAACCCGAACTAAGCAAGATTAGCTCGATACCACCGAAGAGTTACGCGGAGGCTACGCTAGCTGAAAACAAAAACTTTTGCCGCGCAAACCAGAACACTTGCAAGTAAGGGCCGATAGATCGTTACCGATTGGAGTGTAGTGGGCGGAATAGCCAATCGGGGCAATCCGATCTGGAACTGTGTAGCCGATTCCCGGAGACGCCGATTCGCCAATCGTCGATTCGAGTCGTCCGGCCGCGTTCTCACGCCTCGCTCGATGCGTCCGACCGCAGCTGATTCCACCACGCCGATCGCTCCGATTGCGGCCGATCCGGCCGATCAACGGCGCAACGTAGCGCGCCTCTACCGGTATCCACACGTCCGGGGACGAACGCCGTACACCCGTGTGCTAGCACGCGATGCAAGGCTAGGGTTTGGCTCGAAAGTGGGGAGGGTTTCCGTGGAGATTGATCTCGGCGACTTCGTTGCACACGATGCAATTGACGTGTGTCGGCTCTCCACCCCTCCCTCCTTTATATAGAGTTGGCCGACTAGGACTAGTGGCCGATTAGGACTCTATTTTGAATCGGATCTCATCCGTATCTCATAGAGTTGGCCGCCCATACGTTGTAAGCCCATAGGACTCTATCCGATCGGATCCCTATCCGATCGAGCCGTATCCGAGTCCAACTCGAATATCTATTCTATCCCCTTAAGCGTGCGACCACGTAGGTTTAGGTATACTCGGTTTCGGCTATAGTCTAACTTAGCCGACCGTCGGCTCGAGTCCAACTCAGCCGACCACAACAGCGGCGCTTAGCGCACATATTGACACCATAGTATACAAGAATAACATCGGCTCGAACCCGTAATGTGTACAGTAAATCCCTTTGCCTCACGATACCGTTAAGCTATAGGCAAGATGTGTGCCATCCCTTCAATAGCTTAACCATTCACTCGAACCGTATTGGATTATCCGTCGTTGATTTACTCCTCAATCAACTTAGCATGGCCATGCATTTCCATAATCCATTACCTCGAGGGCCGAGATATCTCTCCAAAGGAGGGGCAAATTCCATCTTGATCACTCACATCTCACTCCATGTTTCATAGCAAACCCGAAAACTACCTTTATAACTACCCGATTACGGAATAGCGTTTGGTAGTCCCAAAGTAGGCTACTACACATGTTGGAATCCATGGTGATCTCAGGTCTAAGGACTTTGTACCAACACTACTCGAGACCAACTAATGGCACATTAATTCTGTAGTGTCTCATGGTGGGTCTATCCAACAATGTGTTCTCCAACACATATGTCCATGTTTATTGATTTGGTATCTCCATACCCATGATCTATGAGACATGATCATCAATCAATAAACATGCCGATCTTAGAATCATATTTGTTCCAACAATATGACATATGATCGTGGATCGTTTAGAAATAGATTCATGCATATAGAGTCTCATAAATAAGTCACGTACTTATTGATCAATACAAGATGTCTATTTCATGGAACTGAATAACACTTTATTCATAAATACATAAACATTGACGTGATATCCAACATCTCCATGTTGCCTCTAGGGCATACCACTAACAAATACATGCATTAATACTCATTTTATTATATCCTAATTTCATTCTTGGTCTAAACTTATTAAGATATTGCCTAGAAAGAAAAAGAAATATTTCTAATAATAGAATTTCTCTGTTCTATTGCATAAAATGATAAAACTCTTCTGGTACATAAAATAATAGTATATATAATCTAAAGAATTTTTATAATCACATAAAATGATAGATTATAACTATTTAATTTAAATGACCCGGCCCATGAAATAAATATACTATTCATAACATGGTATCTAACTATTTTTAAATTTTATAAATGATCAAGGATAGTTTGACTTGCCTTCAGGACCAATGGTCTCAGATCCTTCGTCTTTTTATATAGCAGCGAGTGCATTTACGTCGATGTTATAGTCGAGCTCGGTTCTCTCCGTGAACTCGACGTCGTGATCTATCGATAATTGATAAAAGAAATCAAACAAACAATTCCAAGTAAGTGCCAAATAAAAATGGAAATTCAAAAAGAGTTTAAAAGGTGATTTTTGAAATTTAAATGGGAAGGTTATTTGTTAGATCCTAAAATTTAAAATGTGGGCTTGTCTTAAAATAAAATGATTTACAAAGAGTTAGAAGTTAAAAATATTTTAAAAAGGGAACATAAATAAATTTGAAGGAAATAGGAGAAATTTGAAATTATAAAATAAAGTTTTGAAAGGAATGAAAGGATTCAAAGGGTCACTTGGTCAAGTAAAGAATACCTAATTTTTAGAATTGTTTTTAAATCCTAAATTTTCTCTCCTTTTTCTCTATTTTCTTTCTCTTTTCTCTCTCTCCCTTCTCTGTTTCTTCTCTAGCGCCGGCGGCTGGTGAGGAAGAGAGTGCGCGGCGGCGAGAGATGGCCGGCCCTAGAGGAAAAGGGACCTACGTCCATCTATAAGCTTCGGAGAATCCATTTCAGGGCTTGGCCGGGCCGGGTAGGCGGCGAGGCGGCCTGGCGACGGCGGCCTAACAGCGGCAGCGACGCTCGTTGCGGCAGCTATCCGACGACAGCACGGCTAAGGCAAGGGGCTTGGGAGCATCTACGGGGTAAAAGGAAGCTAACTAGAGTGGTTTCTTGGCCGAAAAAGCACTAAGGTGGCCTAGCGACGTGCATGGCGGTGGCCGGAGCAGAGGAAGATGGGGGCGGCTCGCCGACGATGGGTTTCCAGTGGTGTTCGGGCTTGGGAAAGATAGGGGAAACAAATTTTTGAGTGTGTAGAGTACAATTATACCTTCAATTTGGAACGAACTCAACCAATTGTGGCTAATTTTGAAGAATTTCCCATGCGACTCAAACTTAGGGTTCTTTGGGGTGTTCTTCGAATTTCTTGTTTGCGACAACGATTTAGGATATAAGAATTGGGAGAAACTTAGGGGAATTGTTGAGGAAGATATGAGGAAGAAATTTTATATAAAAATTTTGGTCCGGGTGCTCTACTTATAGAGATTGAGGTCGGTTTGCTCATGCGGCTATGACGGTGGCACGAAGTCGGTCCGACTATGGCGGTTTGCATGGATGAGTTCGGTGACGACGATGCTCCAATTGTATGTTGGCATGTGGACTTGGGGAAGGCGGTGGCTCCAGTCGGTGCTTGGCTCCGGTGAGCAAGGCCGACGCCCACACGGCGCGGCGGCGGCGGCGGGTGGTTCGGCCCGGGCGAGAGGAGAAGGAGGGAAAGAAGGAAAGGGAAAAGAAAAGAGAAAAAGAAAAAGAAAAATAAGGAAAAAGGAAAATAAGGAAAAATGAAAATCTGGGGAAAAATAAAAAGAAGTTGATCTAGGGTTCAAAATTAATTTAAGCTCAATTTTTAGGAATTTATCTTGAATTAAAATGTTAAATTGGGATTTTTCAAAAATAAGGAATAATGATTTAATTGTTTTATGATTTTTAAATTAAAATAACGGAAAATGAAATAAAAGATGCAATAAAAATCAAAAGAACCTAAATGTTATGAAACAGAATAACCAATAAACTTGTCGCAAAAATTTTCTATGTTGAAATTGATACTTTTAAAAGTATAAATTTTAGGATGATACAAGGGCTAATTTTTAGCCTCTTCCTTTTTAGCCTCTAATTAGCCCTTAAGGATCTAAACATGGGGTTAATTTTGGGCTAAAGTGAATTAGCCCCGTGAAGCATCTAGGCCCCGTTATTTATTTGGTAATTAATGACAAAGCGCTAATTGTGGACGAACGATACTTTTGAGTTTCATATATTTGAGGCAGGTTCACATGATAAAAAGTGCATAGATAATTACTGAGGATTATTTAAGATGGCACAATGCAACAAGATTGAAGACGGTAAAATTTACAGTCTATTCTTATTGATCGAGGAGTTTGGGCAATCAAATTTCATAGATTATTTTTATAGCTTTGTCGTACTATCAAGAGGGGTAATGGCCTAAGCAAAGAGATGATCAAAGTGTCACATTAGGTCATTTGCATTCCAACTTCAATTTCTTCACCTTCTGACCAAGGCCGGTCTGACCGTGGATGTTGATCCGGTCTGACCGGGACTTGAGTGCGGTCGACCGTAAGTCCTTGAACGGTCCGACCGACCCTTTGTGGCGGTCGACGGGACATACACCTCCGGTCGACCGGCCTCCTTGATCCTCCGCCCGGCGATCCGAGCCGCTAGAGCCGTAGATCGGTCGACCAGCCGATGGCGGTCGACCGAGCCGAGGGCGGCGACCGCCGTTTGGCCTCCGATCTGATTGAACCCCCTGTTTGTCAGAGCAATGATTGCAGTGTAACGGCTAGTTTTCTAGCTGTTACAACTAAGGACAGTCTGACCTGCCACCCTTTGCCGGTCTGACCGGCAGACAGCATGGTTGGAGGATTTCGACCCCAATGGCTATTTCACTTGGTGTGGGGTATAAATAACCCCCTTGTGGCTGCAAGGGATTTCTTCTTGGCACTCTCTTCAATTGCATACACCCTTGCACTTCTCTCATACTCATTTGAGCTTTGTGTTCATCCACTTAGTGTGTTTGAGAATTAATTTAGCCAAGAGTCAAGTGCATTGCTTCATTGTAGAGCTAGTGTGGCACTTGATCATCTCCAAGCCGTGGGGTTACTTGTTACTCTTGGAGGTTGTCGCCTCCTAGACGGCTTGTGGAGGAGTTGCCCGGTGACCTCTCCGAGAAGATTGTGGAGAAGGCCCGGTGCCGGATTGTGAGTGGTTTGGAGTTCACCACCTTCGGAGCGAAGGAAGAACTACCCCTAGTGATCGAGGCTTGGGTAGTCCTCTTCGTGGGCCGGCTCCCACCTTGCCCACCCCTTGACGAAGGGGGCGTGCGGTGGCTTCGTGGTTGAGCGGTGGAGTCGGGCTCGCCTCAACGGGGACTAGGAAACCGACGAGTTTCCGAACCTCGGTGAAGAACTCCTTGTCTTTTGTCTCATTTACTTATTGCATTTAATTTTATGCAATTACATTTGTAGAGACATAATTGAGCCACTATCACCCTAGAATTGCAAAACTTAACTTAGTTGCTTAGTTAGACTCATCTCCCACCAAGGCTAGCAACTTAGTTTAGTTTTGAATTAGTGTCACTTAGTTTTAAATTGCCTATTCACCCCCCTCTAGTCGACATCTCGATCCTACAAGTGGTATCAGAGCTTCGTCTCTCTTGATTGGGCTTCACCGCCTAGAGAGAAGATGTCGAACGAGGTAAACCATGTAGGAAAGGCTCTCATTTTAATGACACAAATTACTCCACTTGGAAAATTAAAATGTCTACTCACCTTAAAGCTATGAGCTTTCATATTTGGAGTATTGTGAATGTAGGTTTTGCTATCACCGGCTCACCCTTGACGGAGGTTGATCACCACAACCTTCAACTCAATGCTCAAGCCATGAATGCGTTGTTCAACTCCTTGAGCCAAGAAGAGTTTGATAGAGTGAGCAATCTTGAGACCGCCTATGAGATTTGGAATAAGTTGGCGGAGATTCATGAGGGCACAAGTGAATATAAGGATGTCAAGCTTCATTTTCTCAAAATCAAATATGAGACATTCTTCATGTTGCCTCATGAGAGTGTGAATGACATGTATGGAAGGCTTAATGTCATTGTAAATGATCTCAAGGGGCTTGGGGCAACTTACACCGATCTTGAGGTTGCCCAAAAGATGCTTAGGGCTCTACCGGAGAAGTACGAGACTCTTGTCACCATGCTTATCAACTCCGACATGTTAAGGATGACACCCGCAAGCCTCTTAGGGAAGATCAACACAAATGACATGTACAAGTTGAAGAAGAAGGAGATGGAGGGAGCCTCTCTATCCAAGAAGTGTATAGCTCTTCAAGCCGAAGTGAAAGACAAGGTCAAGAGAAAAGTTTATGAAGCAAATGATGACTTGGAGGAAGAAATTGCTCTTCTTGCTAGAAGATTCAATGATGTCTTGGGAAGAAGAAAGGAAAGAGGAAGGGGCTCTAACTCAAATAGGAGAAGAAATAGGAGACCCAACAAGACTCTCTCCAACTTGAGATGCTTTAAGTGTGGTGAGAAGGGACACTTTGCTTCCAAGTGCCCTTCAAATGATGATGATTAAGACAAGTCATCCAAGAAGAAGAATGAAGGTTACAAGCTCATGAAGAAGCTCAAAAAGGAAGGAAAAAAGATTGAGGCTTTCATTGGGCAATGGGACTTAAATGAAGAGAGCTCCACTTCTTCCGGGTCCGAAGAAGAAGAAAGTGATGATGATGCAAGCTCCAAAAAGAAGAAGATGGTAGTAGTTGCTATCAAGGAGGCTCCATCACTCTTCGCTCCACTTTTCCTCATGGCAAAGGGCTCTTCTAAGGTAATATCATTTAGTGATAGTGAAAGCGATGATGATTATGATGTTGTTTCCTATAGTGAGCTTATGAGTATGTTTGAGGAGCTCCATGCTTATAGTGAGAAGGAGATTGCCAAGTTCAAGGCCCTAAAGAAGGATCATGCTTTTTTAAAGGTCTTGTATGAGGAGCTAAAGACTTCTCATGAGGAACGCACCATTTCTCATGAGAAGCTTAAGGAAGCTCATGACACTCTCCTTTCCACTACTCAACATGGAGCTCTCATTGATGTTGGCATATCGTGTGATTTGCCTGATGATAATGCTATTTGTCATACTACTCATGTTGCATCATCTAGCATCTCTACTTCTTGTGATGATCTCATGGATATACCTTGCTCTAGCTCTAGCTCTTGTGTCTCTATTTATGATGCTTCACTTGTTGTTGAGAACAATGAGCTTAAGGAGCAAGTCGCCAAGCTCAACAAAAGTTTGGAAAGATGTTTTAAGGGTAAGAGTACTCTTGACAAAATATTTAGTGAGCAACGGTGCATTCTTAACAAGGAAGGACTTGGATTCACTCCAAAAAAGGGTAGAAAACCTTCTTACCGTGCCACTCGGTTTGTCAAGAGCAATGGTAAGTATTGCTCCAAGTGCCGTGAGGTTGGGCATTTGGCAAGTGATTGCCTTGGTAGTATTGGATCTTCAATAGTTTAACCATTCACTCGAACCGTATTGGATTATGTCTGTTGATTGACTCCTCAATCAACTCGGCATGGCCAGCACTTCCATAATCCATTACCTCGAGGGGCCCAGAGATATCTCTCCAAAGGACGGACAAATTCCATCTTGATCACTCACATCTCACTCCATGTTTCATAGCAAACCCGAAAACTACCTTTATAACTATCCAGTTACAGAATAGCGTTTTGGTAGTCCCAAAGTAGGCTACTACACATGTTGGAATCCATGGTGATCTCAGTCTAAGGACTTTGTACCAACACTACCCGAGACCAACTAATGGCACATTAATTCCTGTAGTGTCTCATGGTGGGTCTATCCAACAATGTGTTCTCTAACACATGTGTCCATGTTTATTAATTTGGTATCTCCATACCCATGATCTATGAGACATGATCATCAATCAATAAACATACCGATCTTAGAGTCATATTTGTTCCAACAATATGACATATGATCAGGGATTATTTAGAAATAGATTCATACATATAGAATCTCATAAATAAGTCATGTACTTATTGATCAATACAAGATGTCTATTTCATGGAACTGAATAACACTTTATTCATAAATACATAAACATTGACCATGATATCCAACATCTCCATGTTGCCTTTAGGGCATATCACTAACAATCTTGTCTTGAGTTGTATGAATGTTTTGGTACTGACCTAGGCGATTATTTCCATTCTTGATGAGACGGCATAGGTCGTTGAGGCATCCATGGCATATAATATATAAAAGGATAATCGTATAGTGATATTGGATATGAATACCATGGCATCACAACTGGAAGTTTGTATGGAGTTGATGTTGTTGATGGTTACGATTGCTTTGGCGTCTAACCAAATCTCTTTCTAGAAAGTGATCTTGGTCCTTTTGCATCACTAGTACGATTACTAAGCCGTTGACCAGTTAATCCCTTCTTGTTTTTAGCCATAAGCATCTCAAAAGTAAGCTTCGGCTTTTTAGTCTTTACAAAACTAGATGACTCATTCTTTGTAACTTTACGATCTTCGGTCTTAGCATTATTGATCCTACTTATCCCGGGCCGAGGATCCCCTAATAATAACACTTTTCCCTTTTGTAGATTCGGCTTGGCTAGACCGAATCAACACTTTCTTGTCGTCAAAATCAATATAAACAGTAGGAAGAGAATCAGGAATAATTCCGGTCTTAGCAATAGATGTAACCGAAATATTATCACAATTGACCGATGAATTATCAATCGGTCTTTGCTCCATTAAGCTTGCATCTTTATAATAATCATGAAACTCATGCTCCATTTGTGACCATGTAGAAATTGAATTAGGAGCATGTAAACTAAACCATATATATGCATAGTTCGACAAAGAAAGAGGGAACAATTTTAACTTAAGCAAATCATCATTACCGGCCGTACCACATTGATCAATAAATTGGCCGATATGCTCCTTTGTTGTCCTAGCATTCTCACCTGTGAATTTTGTGAAGTTGGGCACCTCAAATCCTTGTGGGTATGGAACCGAATCTATATGTTCAGGATACGGCCCTTCACATGTATACAATGTTGCTTTAAACTCTATTCCATCACCATCCTGCAAGACACTGCCACTATCCTTTTCAACATTCACATGACCGATCTGTGACTCAGTCTTAGGTGACAATACTATCTCACTATCGCCTGTGATACAATCCGAACCATCATTTAGTTCAGCTATATTTTCAATAATGCCATTATCTAAGCTAGCAAAACAATCCGAACTAATACTTGATTCAGCTATACATACATCGTTATCCAAACTAGTGACACAATTCGAACCATCACTTGGTTCGGTTATGCATGTTATTCCATCATCGGTCAAAATAGAAACACAATCCGAACCAACGCTTGATTCGGCTATATTGGTTATTACATTATCATCCAAACTAGCATTTAAGCTATTATCATCCACTCGGCTTTCCTGAACCAGAGCTTCATGCAACACATGATCAATATCAAGAAATATTTGGACATTCAATCTCTCTTTAATAGAATCAATCAATCCATCATATGCAATGTTGGCCAAATCTTTCTGAGTTATGTTCAAATTAAAATATTGATTTCTAGCATCCCTAAACCTTTCTATATAATCAATGACATATTCATCATATTTTTGCCTAACCGATGTTAAATCAGACAACTTAAGCTCAGTTTCACAGATATAAAAGTAATCATGAAATTGTTGTTATAATTGAGCCCAAGTATGAATAGAGTTAGCCGGTAAAGAAGTAAACCAAGTAAAAGCAGTACCGGATAGAGATAAAGAAAATAAGCGCAATTTAAAAGCATTCAAAGTGCTATCCTCCCCACATTGCGCTAAAAATTGGCCGATATGCTCCCATGTGGTCCTATTATCCTCTCCACTGAATATGGCGAACTCAGGGACTCTATAACCACGAGGATATGGGATGTTATCGAAATAGTCAGGATACGGCTTTTGGTAAACCTTAGCACGATTCCTGGGCTCAATTCCGAATGACTCTCTAATAATGTTCCTAACTTGGTCCTCCATATTTTCAGGCCTAGGCGGGTCGGACAGGACCGGCGGCCTGAAAGGTGGCTGTCGCGGCACAATATTATCATATTGGCCATGCCCCGTGTCGCAGGGTTATCCCCTATTAGGATCATTGTATTGATTGGGAACGTGTGGGGGAATTTGTGCATGAACAGCAGCCACAGGGGAGTCGTGTGCGGGAACGTGGTATAGAACTGAGTTGCCCGTGATAAGATCTACTTCCCGTATCGGGTACTGCAGCACCGGCCGACCGGCTATATAAGGCGCTGGCCTCGACGGCCATATAGCCGCCGATCGACCGGTGTAGTATGGGTTCCGGCCGGCCCGACGGCCGGTCTGACCGATGTATGGCGAGCCGGACAGACCAGCTGCTTGGCCGGTCAGACCGACGTAAGGCGACCCGCTCAGACCGACCGTGGGGCCGGTCAGACCGCTATAGTGTGCTCCGATCAGACCGGCCGTCGGGCCGGTCAGACCGAGATACGGTGGTTCGGTCAGACCGGCCGTAGGGCCGGTCAGACCGGCCGTAGGACCGGTCAGACCGACGTGGTGAGAGCCGGTTAGACCGGCCGTAGGGCCAGTCAGACCGACAGAGGCGGCAGAACTGTTTTCGCTGGGGCCTTGAGCAATCGCCCCGTCGGTTTTGCTAAATATGTGGTTCATAGGGGGTTGGCTCCCACTTGCAATCGAGGTAGGCGGCGAATCGGTCGCGGGAAGACCAGATTTGCCGCTCATGTGCGCCCTAAACAATCTATTAAAACAAGCCTCCATAGCGGATTCAATCTTATTGTTTACGGCGGCAGTAACGGACTCATCCACCATACTAACAACAAGTTTTTGAATGGGCATAGAGACGTGATCAGCGCTTACCTCGCCGCGAGTTACCTTGAGCGGGCTCCCGGGCTTGATGATGATGCCTTGTCGCATTTTAGTGCAAGATTTATCTAGCACTTCTTGCGTGATCGCCCGAATGCACTCCTCCATGATTTGGCGAGCCTCCCCATCCAAGTCGTCCAACGATATGTGGACAACGTTGGATGGCTCCACGTCTTGCGTCGCTTGCTTGGACATGGCGGCGTCGAATCCGAGTTGGTGTCGTGTATTCCCAGCGGAGTCGCCAAAAATCGTGTTGGCACCTTTTTTAGCAAAAGGCACGAGCATGATCGATTCACCTAAAGATTTGCGGTGGTTCTTGGTATGGAGTCGCCAACCATTTCAATCTAGCAAAAACTAGAACAAAGTGGGTTTTGTAGATTAAACCGGCTAGAGAAGCCGATTTGAGCAAAACAAAGGATAAACACCCGTCTCGTGGGCGAACGGAAAGTTTTCGGGACAAACCTACAAAGAGATGTCGCACTCTCACAGCGGCGGCGGACGATTTATGGCGCAAATCGACAAAGATGGACTAAACTAGGGTAAAGTAGAAAACATTGCTGAAAAGTAAAAGAATATAGGAAAAAACGATTCAAGTAGATTTGTGTATTGTGTATGATTGCTTCTTACAATTGAACCGGCCTTGTCCCTTAAATAGGGGTTGGTTTGCCTTCTACAAGTCCTCCTCTACGTCCAATTCGGGATAGACACCTTATGAAACCCGAGATATGCCTTTTGAAACAAGGTAACCCGGGCACCGACGAAACCCACTTGGAATCGGACTCGCCGGCCGACCGGCCACATGCCGCCGCCTAACCGCCCATGGGCCCGCTCGACCGGCCCATACATGGCGTCGACGAGCCCTCGGAGGAAACCGTAAACTTCCCAAATCTTGGCAATTTTCCCTATTTTAACTCTAGGTGCCAAATTTGGGTGTAAACAATGAGGTTGAGAAGGAATTTGAGAAAAGTGTAAAAACAAAATTAGTAGATGAGACCTCCTTGGATGTTTTTGATATTTAAATCAATTTCAAAACTAAATCTTTCAAGAGTTATTTGAAAAACAATTTGGCCCAAAAACCCCTATAGACCATAAAAGGTCACTTCCTAGCACTTAAGTGAGTTAAGTTGCAAATCATCATAATTTTCAAATGATATGGATGATCAGCAACATTTCAACTCATATATTTCAAATTTGCTCCAAATTCAAAATTTTATTGGATTTCCTTGTGTGGGGGTTGCTGGCTTGTGCAAGGGCTGCGCACAGCCGGCAGGGGGCATGGCGGTCCGACCGGCGCTATATGCGCGGTCGACCGTGCAGGGCGCGGCGGCCGGCCTGGGCCGAATAGCACCGGCCGACCGGCCGATCAGTGGGCCCGAAATTTTTCCCCTTCTTCTTCTACCCAGCCTTTTATCTCTCCTTCTCATCTCCTCACTCCTCAACCCGAAAATCCTCTCCTCTCTCTCTCTCCCTCAAGCCCTAACTCAAATCCCTCTCGATTCCCCTGGTTAGACCATGGATTTCTCTCCAGTTACACCGTAAGCGAATCCCCTCTTCCTCCTCTCGCTATTCCATGGATTAGATTGGATTTTTATTGTTTTTGTGATCCATGGATTGGAACCCTAGGTGAAGGAAGAGGTGTTCTTGGTTAGGGGTTTAATCTTCGTGCAAATCAACTCCTACAACCGGTAATCTCCTTTCCCTCTCTTGTGCTCATAATTTTGTCTATTTCAATCTCTAGGGTTAAGGGTAGTTTCTCCCTCTATATCAAACTCTTGATGAAATAGACACCTCCTTGTGCTCCTTGTACAAACCTTAGTCTTAGCACATTTTAGACTCACTTTGTGGATGTGAAAAATTTGGAAGATATGTGCTGACTGCCACCGGCGGTCTGACCGGTGTCGGCAAGCGGTCTGACCGGTGTCGGCAAGCGGTCTGACCGCTGGCACTCCTGCGGTCTGACCGACCGTATGCCGTCGCCCGACTCGCAGCAAGAGCCATCGGTCCGACCGCCTTGGCCACGGTCCGACCGTCCCCGGAAGGCAAACAATATCCATTTTGACACTTCCAAGTGATTTCTAAACTAGTTGCTAACATCCACTCTTTGATCTTTTGCCTTCAGAAATGCCTCCTCGCACTCGCCATGGTCGTCAAGCTCAAGACTTAGAAAGTGAGCATGAGTCCAGTGAAAATCAATATGCTCCAAGTGGTGGTGCTGAAAGTGAAAGAAGCGGCAGATTCTGAAAATGCAAGTGAGGACAGTGGTGATGAGATGGAGGTTGACCCAGCCATTCAATTTGTGCTTAACATGAGAAATCCAACTCAGTACACCATTCTCAGACATCATGATTAGTTTAGAAGGCCTAGAGATTGCACTGACCCAAGGTTCCACACCGCTTTCCAAAGTCGGTGTTTGAGCAAGTTTATAGAAAGGCCTTTGCTGAGCATAAATGGATTTCCTGGCGCAACATAAATGACACACAGGAGTTTGAGTGTTTGCAGGATATGTTCAAGACAGTGGGCATTGACCGGATTGTGACCCTCAAGCAAGATTATGATGAAGAGCTTGTTCGTCAATTCTATGCCACAGTGTGGGTTGCAGGGGATTTCTCTCAGATGAAGTGGATGTCAGACACTCTTCAATGCTCTATCTCAAGGAGAGAATTCCGAAGGCTGCTCAACATCCGCTTTGACTTTGGGGATGATTTGCATGAGGAGCACACTCACAATCCTTTCTCCGTAGATGATCTTGAGCAATTTTATGAGGCTGGAGGGCGACACACATATGGAAGGGTTGTAGGTCTAAGAACTATTCTCAGTGTGGTCAACAGGATAGTACGAGCCACCATTATCCCTAGATGTGGTAACAACGATGAGATTAGGGGAGTAGCTTGGCATGTCATTGATGTAATCCTTCAGGGTCATCAGTTCGATGTGATCAATCTTATGATGCAGGAGATCACTATCTCCAAGGGCACCTTTGGTCAAGGAGTCTACTATGCACCATACATCATGAAAATAATTCAGGAGAAGCTTGGACGTGCTGGAAACAACCTAAAGGAACACAAGCAATACAAGGCCCGTCTTCAGCTCAGCACTCCTCGTGTTCCTAGAGTGCGCCAACCACAGTTTGATCATGGCGCGAGTTCAAGTGCGGCACCTCTACCACCTCCTCCTCCTCAAGGTTTTGATTCCTATTTCACTCCTCAGTTCGCTTACTTTGGCATGCCCCCTCAGGATTATTTTAACCTAGTGCTAGATGTCATTCACTCCCTTAATGACAATATGGCAAGGTTGAGCACTGGGCAAGAGGCCATGTATGAGGATGTTAGGGGGCTAAGGACTGATATGAGCAGCTTAAATGCCAATGTGGCGAGATTATCAAATCGAGTGGATTCCTTGGATCGGCGCATGACTTCTTTGGAGAGCTCTCATGCCTATGTCTATTCTCGTCGTCAGCACTCCGGTTCCTCTCACTATCCCATTCCTCGCCCGCCTTCTCCTCCTCAAGAATGATGCTTTTTGGTCCTTGATGCCAAAAGGGGGAGAAGTCTACCTAAGGGGAGAAGACCAAACTTCTTTTTCTTTCATCCTAGGTGGGTTGGGACTAGATTTAGTGAGGTTAGTCCTCCTATTTTAATAGGCTATGGTGGAATGGCTATTTATCTATGTTTTGGGCTATTACTATTATCTATTGTGTGTTCTTTATCGTTTGTTGAACACTTTTGAGATTCTAGGCCCTTCGTGGTCTTGTAATAACCTAGAGAACTTTTATGGATTGATGATCTTTATGGATATCTTGTGATGGATGTTTATTGTGTCATATGTCATTCGCTGGAAAAATCTTTTGCCTTGTTGATATTTGTATTCATTATGCATATGTTTACGGGGAGCTTATATTTATGTTTCATGCCTATTATATTTGTGAGGTGTTTGTCATCAATTACCAAAAAGGGGGAGATTGAAGCATCTAGGCCCCGTTATTTATTTTGGAAATTAATGACAAATCGCTAATTGTGGACTAACGATACTTTTGAGTTTCATATATTTGAGGCAGGTTCACATGATAAAAAGTGCATAGATAATTACTGAGGATTACTTAAGATGGCACAATGCAAGAAGATTGAAGACGGTAAAATTTACAGTTTATTCTTATTGATCGAGGAGTTTGGGCGATCAAATTTCATAGATTATTTTTGTAGCTTTCCCATACTATCAAGAGGGATAATGGCCTAAGCAAAGAGATGATCAAAATGTCATATTAGGTCATTTGCATTCCAACTTCAATTTCTTCACCTTCTTACCAAGGCCGGTCTGACCGTGGATGTTGATCCGGTCTGACCGGGATTTGAGTGCGGTCTGACCGCAAGTCCTTGAGCGGTCTGACCGGCCCTTTGTGGCGGTCTGACCGGACATACACCTCCGGTCTGACCGGCCTCCTTGATCCCCTCCGGCTTGGCGATCCAGAGCCACCAGAGCCGTAGTCGGTCAGACCGAGCCGATGGCGGTCCGACCGAGCCGAGGCGGTCGGACCGCGCTTTGGCCTCGTCCGACCGGACCCTGTTGTTAGAGCAATGATTGCACTGTAATGGCTAGTTTTCTAGTCGTTACTACTAAGGTCGGTCTGACCGGCCACCCTTCGCCGGTCTAACCGACAGGTAGCAGGGTTGGAGGATTTCGACCCCAACGGCTATTTCACTTGGTGTGGGGTATAAATAACCCCCTTGTGGCTGCAAGGGACTTCTTCTTGGCACTCTCTTCAATTGCATACACCCTTGCACTTCTCTCACACTCATTTGAGCTTTGTGTTCATCCACTTAGTGTGTTTGAGAATTGATTTAGCCAAGAGCCAAGTGCATTGCTTCATTGTAGAGCTAGTGTGGCACTTGATCATCTCCAAGCCGCGGGATTACTTGTTACTCTTGGAGGTTGTCGCCTCCTAGACGGCTTGTGGAGGAGTTGCCCGGTGACCTCTCCGAGAAGATTGTGGAGGAGGCCCGGTGCCAGATTGTGAGTGGTTTGGAGTTCACCACCTTCGGAACGAAGGAAGAACTACCCCTAGTGATCGAGGCTTGGGTAGTTCTCTCCGTGGGCCGGCTCCCACCTTGCCCACCCCTTGACGAAGGGGGCATGCGGTGGCTTCGTGATTGAGCGGTGGAGTTGGGCTTGCCTCAATGGGGACTAGGAAACCAGCGAGTTTCCGAACCTCGGTGAAAACTCCTTGTCTCTTGTCTCATTTACTTATTGCATTTATTTTTATGCAATTACATTTGTAGAGACATAATTGAGCCACTATCACCCTAGGATTGCAAAACTTAACTTAGTTGCTTAGTTAGACTCATCTCCCACCAAGCCTAGCAACTTACTTTAGTTTTGAATTAGTGTCACTTAGTTTTAAATCGCCTATTCACCCCCCTCTAGTCGACATCTCGATCCTACACCCCGCCAAAAAATTAGCCCCTTCAAGAGGTGTTTATTTGGGCTAATTCTACATGGGACCCATAAAAACACCTTTTTCCTCTTCTGTTTGGATAGTTGCTGCCTCATTATCCTCGACCACCGCTGCCACCACCGCCATGGTCGGTGCCCATCTGCCATCGCCCCTCCCCTCCTCCCCCTCGCTAGCGCCGCCACCGCAACGGCCGCTGCCAATCCCGCCGCCACTAATGTACACTAGGGTGTCCTGATCTTTCGGTAAAGACGATAACCTCGATTTGATGGAGCGATGTTCATGGACCAACTACAAAACTCCTCGGAGGAATTGCGCCTTAGCAACCGATACACCGACTCCACTGGTTGACGCGATCTTGCAAAAGCCTGATCAACCGAACCACTAGGGTTATTCCCGCAAGCAATCGAAGAATTCGCCAGAACAAGTGAACAACAACTCAAATTGCAATAGAAATTTTAGATCTGAATCACACGAGAAAGGTGGGGTTCTAAAACAAATAGAACGGATGGTCTAGCGGACACACGTAACTACAAGGTAAAGTAGCAGTGACTAAAACTTTAATCTAACAAAACCCAAATTGTTCTATGGCGGCTATGGGTATTTATACAGGTGGGAGAACGAGTTGGGGTCGTTATCCAAACCTACGACTCGACCGTAATGGACTCAACTTGATATAAGGCCCATCAACCCAATTACGGCAACATAGCACCTCGGGTAGAACAAGGTATCTGTACTAAATTGATGATTGTGGTTGGCTTGTAATAGATATGGAAGCGAAGCCAGATCCGTTGGAAATTAAACTTCATAACCTTTCCTTGAAGTACTTAAACACCCAAATCGGAATTCGTATGAAGCTGTGGCAACCGTCACAAGTTGGCGTTGTCCTACAGTCCGAATCTAGCACTAAAACGTGTTGGATTAGATCTCTTTCTTTCCTTGGGCCAAAAGTGACGTGGTGACCTGGTGGAGGACTTTGGGAATACTTGGCTTTGGAGGTTGGGGCGCATCATACTTGGGCCGGGCTCCCAAATGAAATTGCAAGCCCATAGGCCAATTATAGGTAATGTAACATATTGTTTCTATGATTGCAGCTGATTGAGATAGAATTTGGAGATGATGCTGGATCTATTGGAAAGAGGATTCCGAGAGCTTTCCATCAAGTACTCATGGACCCAAATCGAAGTACATATGCATATTTGGCGGCCGTTTGAATTTAGCGTTCTAACAAATAATTCTGGATGAATTGGATTCCAGAATTTTTGAAGCTTGAACTCGACGTCTTCCTGTGGACATATGATATGAGCAACGGTTGTATCTATAGTAGCCATGGTCAGATCATCCTCCCCTTTTTCATGGAAAACCGTTCTTGGCTTTTCCATATGGTTCTTGTCGCGTAGAGCATGATCTTGCCCATAGAAGTATCTATAGGAAAACAAACGCAACAAAATTTCATCATATAATATCATTAGTTCTTTAGCAAATAGTATTAACCTCCTATGAAACAAATGTATCTGGGAATGGAGATAGACAAGAACAAACATAGATACCACATTTGATTGTTTTACTTGCGGCCCATTTTGCTTCCCTTCTTCAGAGGTGAAGTACTTATGTGGCACAAATAACTGGGTGCATGGTGAACACATTGAAAGATCCGGTTGTTCCTCTTCCTCAGAACCATTCTGTTCTTTCAAATCAAAACAACACAAACTCGAGATAACATGATTAGCAATAATATGTCTCTCTAACTTGGAATTTTTATCCACGGCTACAAGAGGTTCTAAATCTGAATATATATAAACTCTATGCACCAAATATTTTCCTCTATCATTATATTCATCAAAGATATGGAAAATAGCATTAATTGAACATGGCAAATCAGACTTAGCAAATAATTTCTCTTTCAAATTATCGAGCTCGCAGAAGTCATTAAACAGAATATAGCCCAAAGTATTTAAAGAAGATAACAATTTACGTTCCTCAACTTCATTAGCGATTTGAACAACATGTTTAAAATCAACACATAAAGAACTAACACTAGAAATACATGTTCATTCACTAGTTGTGACATTGATATGACTGAAGCATTATCACACAACTCTTCTTCTTTATCACAAGAAACAACATGTAAATCAACTTCTGACAAAGGAATCTCAACAATTGGTTCCACTAATGGTTGCTCTACTATAGCATGTAAAGTTAGCATGTAAAGTGAACATGTGTAGCTCAGCTTAAGAATATTCATCTTCATTTATCTCAGCACCATTTATGTTACCTTGAAAACTTTCAACATATATTTTAGGTGCTTCATGCTTCTCACCTTTCTTCTCGAGAACATTGTTCTCCTCCTCTTGGTGAATATTTGAAACTTCATGCAAAGCGTTAGTAATAGGAGACACAAAAGGTTGCTCCTCCCAAGTTTGCACATCATCATTACATAGGAAAATAGGAGGTAAAAGCACAACTGGTTGCCTCTTCATGTCCTCTATTTTATATTCAGTATTGCAAGTAAGTTCTAACAAATAATACAAAGATTTGTAACTTTGACAAGCAAGTATGTCCTGAATTTCACAGTTCAAACCATCCAAAAATTTGGCCATAGCAGATTCCTCATCCTCCTCTAAGTTACAACACAACATATCCATTTGTAATTCATGATAATATTCTTCTACACTTTTAGTACACTGTCTCAATTGTTGCAACTTATGTAACAGATTGCGTGCATAATAATAAGGTACAAATCTAACCCGCATGACCTGTTTCAAAGCATCCCAAGTTTGAGGCATGTTATCACGATTTTTGTTACCATGTTCAATTCACCAAACAGAAGCAAAATCAGTAAACTCACTAGTGGCAGTCCAAACATGTATGTTTTCAATAAACTCACGACATGCAAATTTCCAAGTAATGTATGCATCAGGGTTATATTTTCCATCAAAAGGAGGTATCTTAAATTTAATCTTATGAAAAGCATCATCATTATTACGTACCTCGCATCGACGGTGTTCTCCATCCATTCCTCGTCGATTACGATTCAAGCGTCGGTGGTTAGTCTCATCACGGAAGTTGTCAAAACGCCTGAGAAGATGAGTAAAATTGTTGTTGATGGCTGTCACAGATGCCTCAAAACCATCTAGCCGGTTGTTGGTTGCAATCTGCGTAGCCTCCAATTGTCCAATCTCTTCGTTCATCACTTGAAAGTCATTATCAACACCTTCCATGTGCGCCCTCACTTGCCTTTCAAAATGTTGCATAATGTCCTTCGTGCGAGAAGAATGCGCCATATCCTTGTCGTCCTCCGATCCTACCGTTGTTAGTAGAAAACAAGAAATATACACAAAAATATATGTACGCTCCTATCAACTACTCGGTAGTGGAGGCTCAAATATCACACACTCTCAAGCTTTTAGCCAAGCTCTTACAAGTTTTTACCAAAGCAAGTGGAATGATGACATATACCGACTTAACCAAACACCCCAATGGAGGTTGGATGTATCGATGCTTCGGCAAACACCTTCTGTATAACTGCAGCTAAATCTGTGGAGCTCTGGGTAGGCTTAAATATGTAGCAAAGGAATAGCAAATACTCAAATCAGAAAATGTAAAGTTGAATAATCGTTCAAAGTCAAATACCGTGCTGGTCTTAGGTTAGAACGTACTAGAGACACGAGCCTAGACACAAAAGATACCACAAGATAACACTAGAAACAACTCAAGCAAACTCGATGTATGAAAGATAACAACCGAATTTCTCTTTTCTTTTTCTTCTTCTCTTTTCTTCTTCTTTTTTATTTGGTGCAGCTTTTTTTCCTTTTTTTAAGCACCTTTCTGCCTTTTTTCTCTTCTTTTTTGATTTTTTTAGCAAAAAACAACTTAAGGACCTTACGTAAAATTACATGAACTCAAATGTAAATAAAAAATTATAGGGACTCAAATGTAAAAGTCCAAACCCTATAATTTGAACTATATAAAAATGGAATGCTGACGTTATGTCGGTTCCATTTTTCCAAAGAGATCTCAAATTCGACATAAAACAAAAATTTTCCAAGGTGTTCGACATGACTCAAAACTTAGATGTACTTTATTAGGAGGGGAAGTGGGAGTCAGACTCACGGTCACGTGGAGGGGGTGAACGGCCAGGAGTCTGGTTGGTGCAACAGATAAAAAACAAAAACTGATTTTTAACCAATCCAATCTACTACTTCTTTCCTGAAGCAATCTAATCTAATCTAACATCCTCCTTCTATCTTCCTCACATGCAACACTATGGACAACAAATACATGATGGTAACAACGACAGTGGTACTAGACGTGACAAGAACTTGAAACTCTAAACGAACTAACCAATGTTCAAGAAGTCGCTAGTTGCTAGTCGGTCGGCAAGGTGCCAACTAGAGACAAGGCTGATTAGTCGGGGATTAGTCGGGATTAGTCGGGCGACTTGTCTAGATATATTTTTCTTAGTTTGTGATGTATCTTTCCTTACAAATATTATACCTTGGTCACTATACTCTATTTTAACATGGTCTAAGAATAATTGCTGTTGAAAAGTATGGATTCAAATGGTAAATATCTACTTTCTCGCCTCGGTTAATCACAAAAATATCTCACTGGATGCCTATGAAAAAGAACAATGACTGTTGATAATTTTCCATACACTTCAAGAACCCCTTACCAGAAAAAACATCCGGTCAAGAACACGTGGAACATCACACAAGATAGTCGGTTTCAGTGTCCCAATATCTTTAACGAGCAACTTAACATCCTGAACCATTTTTTAAGATAGTCAACACAGGTTCAAAAATCAAAATCCAAGAGGGATCAGTAAACATGTAATGCAATTTGTAAGAAAAATGCATAAACTTTTATGGAGTGGAATTCGGAAAAATGCATCAACTTTTAATGGAGTAAAATCTACTACTGGTCTACTGCAACTTACCGAGATGGGGGCTGGCGGCGGCGCGCGGCAGAGGGCGGTGCGTGGGGATGGCGGCGGCGCGCGCGTGGGGGCTGGCGACGGCGTGCGCGTGGGGGCTGGCGGCGGCGCACGCGCGGGTTGGAGGCGGCACTTGCGGTGGCGATGCAGGGAGACGGGAGGGCCAGTCTCTGTCTCGCTTGGCGCCAACTGACTAGGTGAATTGCGTTGTGCGAATGAATGTATTGCCGACCAAAACCCTAAGCTGGGGGCATGTACAGACAGATGAATAGCTGGGTAGTCGGAAAAAGGGCCGATTAACGGGCTGTGTTCACCGACCAGGATCGCCTAGTCGGCCCAGCTGACTAGGGGTCCGACTTGGGCCAAATCACGTCAAGACTAGGCCAACGCCGTCCCGACTAGTCGGCCGACTAATTCCGATGACACTGCCAGCAACACGACATGACGATGCAACGTAAAACTCAACAAAGCAAAAACTGAAAAGAACAATACAGCAGCACAAATATGACTAGGTAATGGATGCAATCTTTTTTCGCCTTTTCTGGTTATAGGTAGATAAAAACTCACCGATCAACTTGGCACTCTGATACCACCTGATGTACACTAGGGTGTCCCGATCTTTTGGTGGAGACGATAACCTCAATTTGATGGAGCGACGTTCACGGGCCGACTTCAAAACTCCTCGGAGGAATTGCGCCTTAGCAACCCTTGACGCGATCTTGCGGAAGCCCGATCAACTGAACCACTAGGGTTATTCCTGTAAACAATCAAGAACTCGCCAGAACAAGATGAACAACAACTCAAATTATAAATAGAAATTTCAGATCTGAATCACACGAGAAAGGTGGGGTTCTGAAACAAATAGAACGAATAGTCTAGCCGACACACATAACTACAAGGTAGAGTAGCAATGGCTAAAACTTTAATCTAACAAAACCCAAATTGTTCTATGGTGGCTATGGGTATTTATACAGGTGAGAGGACGAGTTGACATAGTTCTCCAACCCTAGCACGCGTCCATAATAGACTCAACTTGATACAAGGCCCATCGGCCCAGTTTTGGCGGCGCAACACCTCGGGTAGAACAAGGTATCTATACTAAATTGATGATTACGGCCGGCTCGTTGTAGATATGGAAGTGAGGCTGGATCCTATGGAAATTAGACTTGATAAGCTTTTCGTGAAGTACTTAAACACCCAAATCGAAGTTTGTGTGAAGCCGTGATAACCATCACAAGTTAGTGTTATCCTGCAGTCCGAATCTAGCACCAAAACATGTTGGATCAGATATTTTTCTTTCCTTGGGCCAAAAGTGACATGGTAACCTGGTGGAGAATTTTGGGAATACTTGAATTTAGAGGTTAGGGCACATCCCACTTGTGCCGGGGTTCCAAATGAAGTTGCAAGCCCATAGGCCCATTATTGGTAATGCACCACATTGTTTCTGTGATTGCGGCTGATTGGGATGGAATTTGGAGATGAGGTTGGATCCTTTGGAAAGAGGACTTCGAGTGCTTTCCATCAACTACTCATGGACCCAAATCGGAGGGCATATGCATATTTGGCGGCCGTTTGAATTCAGCGCTGTTAGAGCTGGACGAATTGGATTCCAGAATTTTTGAAGCTTGAACTTGACGTCTTCCTGTGGACATATGATGTGAGCAATGGTTGTATACATAGTAGCCATGGTCACATCAGCCGCCCAACCGCCACCGCCCTCCTCCTCCCCTCGTCGCCGCCGCGACGGCAGCCACGACCGACGCCCATCCGTCGTCGCCCCTCCTCCTCCCCGCCGCCCCCCCCTCCTCCGCCGCCACCACCGCCACGGCCGCTGCACATCCATGTCGCCGCCCAACCGCCGCCCATCCCCTCCTCCTCCGTAACACCCTGAAAATTGGAGAAATTAAAATTGGGAATTAAAAATCGAAACTTGCAAAAACTTTTGGTATTTTTGCATCTCGACGTGTTTATTGCTTCTTATTTGCCAATTCATTGCGTGTTATAAATAGAATAAAATTTATTTGAAAAATTGAATAAGCCGAATAGGTTAAAAATCCTAAAGTGGAGAAGATTTCAAATAAAGATTTGGAATAGAAACCATAAAGAATGTGGATAGAAAAGGGCTAAGGTGTAATAAAACTTGATCTTTGGACCAAAACCCTATTTTTCGAAAGAGTAATAATAATAAGTAAATAAATAAATAATATTAATAAAATAAATTATAAAAAAAGATATATAGGGAAGTATAGGGTTGATAATTCATTTTGAATCAAAAATCATATTTTGGAAAAAGGGAAGAAAATAAATAAAATATATATAAATAATATACAATATAAAATGGGCTAAAGAGTAGGAAATATAGGTTAAAATTTAAGGCTGGGCCAAATCATGTTTTAAATTTGAGAATGAAGGCAAAAAGGAAAGGAGAAGAATAGGATTTAAATCGGGAAAATCGGAAAAGCTATTGTTCATTGCACGCCACCTGTTCGACGTCATGCCTATGGCCCCGGACCGCCTCACCACCGCGCGCCGCGTGTTGCGCCCGCAGCGCGCCCCACGCCGCCGTACCGTGCCCATGCCACGCCGTACCGCGCCGTCGCGTCGGCCGCACCGTGCCCGCGCCGAGCCGAGCCGCTAGCCACGCCGGCCGCATGCCGCGCGCCACTCCGCCGTACGCACACGCGCGCACCCGCGCGCCCTCGGCGTCAACGCAGCTCGTCACACCCGCGCCGTGCACCGTGTCAGCCACGCGCGCCCGCGCCAAGCCGTCCCATCGCCACCATAGCCTCGCCGCGCCGCCGTCCGCCGCGCCGCGCCGCCACGCCGCGCCGCGCGCCATGCATGCCGCCCGGCTATAAAATGACCACCTCGAGCCAAGCTTCCAATGCAAAATTTCTTCCTCATCACTCCCTCTAGTTTTCCCCCAAATTTCCCCCAACTTTCCTCCACCGCATTGCTCAAATTTTGCAAGAATCCGACGAGCGACCGAGAACCCTAACGTCGAGCCGCCCGGAGCAATCCTTCGAAATTCGCCGCACTCGGTTGAACTCTCATCGAATTGAAGGTACGTCTACATTCTATACACCTAGAGCTTCCATTCCCCTAACTTTCCCCAGCCTGTTAGCCATCGAAACTCGTTGGCGACGAGCACCGCCGAGCTCCCCTGCCTCGGCTGCCGCCGTGCGCACGTCGCCAGGCCGTCTCGGCTCTTCTCCGACCAAACCAACGCCCCCATTAGCTTCCCTAGGTCCCGTAGATACTCTACGACTCTTTGTTTTGGCCGTACCATCGCCGGACTCCGTCGCCGACGAGCGTCGCCGCCGCCATGGCCGCCTCACCGTCGCTAGCCCTCCCCGCCGCTCCTCTGGCCCGGCCAAGCCGTGGAATGGAACCCTCGTAGTTCGTAGATGGGCAAACACCCCTTAGGTCCTGAGCTCCGGCCCTCCCTCGCCGTCGGCGCTCTCTTCCTCCCCGTCGGCCGTCGGCGCTAGCGAGAGAAAACGAGAAAAAGAGAGCAAAAAAGGAGAAGAAAGGAAAAGAAAAAGAAAAGGAAAAAGGAAAATAGAAAAAGAAATAAATAGAAATAAAAGGAAAATTATTTAGGATAAATGTGGATTAATAAAATTTGTTTTTCTGAAATAAATTATTTAGGAGATAATTACAAGATTAATTTGTGGCATAAATGCAATTTTTAGCTAAACTCTAAATTGTTAGAAAAATTCACCAATATTAATTAGCTATAATAAAGATGTTATTATAACTTGTTACTTAGCATCTATTTTATTGTTAAGCTACCAAAAATCTACAACCACCAATATAATTCCAAACACTAGGGTAAATTATTTAGGGTCCAACCACCTTTAACCCGAGGGCTTGTCACCCAATAAAATTTGGATAAAAATTAGAAGTTAACGATTTCCTTTTTATTATTATATTTTGAGTCACCAACCGTTATATTTCTCAAAATTAAAATATATTAACTTGAGATGATGCCACCACATAACAAATCAAACCAATAAATCACAGAACTTCAAATTACTAAACTCGCTCATTTTAACTTGGATTCTAGCCAAACTCGAACGTAAATTCATTTAACGCTGTAGATTCGTCTCAAGAGCCGCTTTTGCAATTTATTTGGCGTTTATTGGATTTTATTGAATTCTAAACGAATTCAATCCTTCCTTTTCGCACGTATGATTAGCATCCGAGGAAACAGGCATCGACTACGCGGAAGACCCCGTCCAACAAGTGTGCGAGCAAGGAAAATCATCACTCCCTTTGAACATGTTGATCCTAATTGCGAAATGATATTGATTTAAACTTCAAATATGCATGCTATACACGAAACACCTATGCTTTATATGCCATGCCTTGATATTGCTTACCCTTAGATATAATCTTTGTAACCCTCGATGTGATATAACCGAAGGATATCTTTGGTAAAATGTTTAGCCATGCTTATACTAGAATCTTGCATACTTATATTTTTACAAAAGCTATATGCTTGGGCAACTACCTTAGGGAAGGTAGTTGAGATATGGCATGTGGAGACATGAGCGCCACATTGCCTTGAACATGATAAAATAGGAAGGGTTGTGGATTTATAAAAATATATATTTGGGATCAAAATATTATTTAGGTGATTGAGTAATATTAACTAGTGAGCAAAATGAGTGATAAAATATTTTAGAGTATATATATGAAGTCTATAAATTAATTTGAATCAAAATCGCATTTTACGGAATTGAGGGAAAAGAATTAAATTAAATATGTAAAATATATTTTTAAAATAATAAAACTGGGTGAAAAGGTTGAAAATATATTTTATAACTTATTTTTGGATGTGTTATATTTTATTTTGAATGTTAGGGGTGAAAGGAAATAGAATTGGGAAATTAGGAAATTTAATTCGGGAAAATCGGAAATATCACTATTCATTGCGCGCCACCTGTTCGACGCCATACCCCGGACCCCGGACCGCGTCGCCAACGCGCGCCGCGCATCGCACTCGCAGCACCACGCCCCACGCCGTCATACCATGCCCATGCCGCGCCGTACCGCGCCGTCGCGTCGCTCGCACTGTTCCACGTCGCGCCGTGCATTTGCCACGCGCACACCACGCCCGTGACGCACACAACAGTGTCGCGCGCTGCCCTGCACGTCGTGCAGCCGTGCCGCGTGCCGACCGCGCCGCCCCACACACGTTGCCGCGCGTGCCCGCGCCGCGTGCCGTCCGTGTGCCCACGTGAGCCCGACCCCCCTGTGCACGCCCTCGCGTCGCGCGCGTCGACCACACGCGCCGCCCCCGCCACCCCCCTTTTTCCTCCCCTCTCCGGCCGCCTATATATGGGTGTGCCTCCCCTTTCCCTCTTCCACACCACGCCGCCCCCTCCCCTTTCTCCCTTCTCTGCCGCACCAAGCGCCGGAGCTGCGTCGCAAGCCACCGCGACGCCGCCTTCGCCGTCGCACCGAGACAATTCGCCAAAAATTCGTCGTACTGGTCGATTTCCCCTCAAATTAAAGGTACTATCGTGCTCTACATGTCTAAAGCTTCTATTCCCCTAACTTGCCCGAACCAATTAGTCGTCGAAGACCCACCGCCGGCGAGCCCGCCATACTTGCTCGGTTTCGGTCGCCGCCGTGCACATCGCTAGGCTGCTACGGAACTTCTCCAGCCAAACCGATGCTTTAGTTAGCTTCTCCACACCCCGTAGTTGCTCCCACACCCGCTACCTTGGCCATGCCATTGTCGGAGCGCCGCCGCGACGAGCGCCACCGCGACGAGCGTCGCCGCCACCGCTGGGAGCTCGCCGTCGCCGGCTCATTTCGCCACCTCTCCAACACGCCCAAGCCTTGAATCGGGACCCTCGTAGCTCGTAGATGGAGGTAGGACCCCTTGCCCCCTAGGACCGGCCATCCCTCGCCGCCGTCGGCCTTGTCTTCGGGAATTATTCTTGGGATCAACTATTATTAAACCCTAGGGCTTCTCGACCGGAGGAATATTTTGATAAAATTGAAAGATAACCACTTCTTTTTTAATTTAATCATCAACCCTAATATTTCTCAAACTTTAAGCATATTAACTTAAAATAAATATCACATCATACTAAACTAAATCGAAAATCGCAAAACTTCAAATCCTTATAACTCTTTCGTCCTAACTCGGTTTCCGCCGAAACTCGAACCTAGGTTCACGTAGTGTCATAGCCTAGTATTAGGAGTCGCTTTCGCGATTCATTTGGCTTTTATTGGATCTTATTGGATTTTATTTGAATTCTAATCGAATTTAAATTGGATTTCCCGCACGTATG
Source organism: Oryza australiensis (assembly GCA_019925245.2). NCBI lineage: Eukaryota > Viridiplantae > Streptophyta > Magnoliopsida > Poales > Poaceae > Oryza > Oryza australiensis. Next base: position 145,725 of record JAIFGZ020000678.1, on the reverse strand, counting down.
ATAGAGTTCGAGGAAATCGTCGAGAACGTCGAAGACTCAAGCCAACAAGGTCACGGGCAACGCAAGTCAACACTCTCCTCTGAACATATTGATCCTATTTGGCGAAATGATGTTGATTTAAACTTCAAAACATGCATGCTATACACAAATGAATACCTATGCTTGATGTACCTTGCCTTGATATTGATTACCCTTAGAAATATCCTTTGTAACCCTCGATGTGATACAACCGGAGGATATCTTCGATAAAATGCTTAGCCATGCTTATACTAGAATCTTGCATATTCATATTTTTACAAAATGCTACATGCTTGGGCAACTACCTTAAGGGAAGGTAGTTGGAATACGGCATGTGGAGACATGAGCGCCACATTGCCTAAAACATGATGAAATGAGTTTTTATGAAAACCAAAAATGCAAAACCAATGTTTTTAGACTGGGCGGATGGTTGGATTTGGGTGGATTCCGGGAAAGGCTAGTACCGTCCCTGGTCAATTAAGGACCGAGCCATAAGACTACAACTTAGAACGAACCACTACAACCGTACTTCTCGAATGGGTATAGACCTAGCGGAGTAGATAGCCGAGCGGAGGCAGTACCCCTGCATAGTGGTTAAGGTGTAGGTGTTGAGTTAAGGACCTACCAATGGGTAGAGTGTCCTGGGCCTACCAATGGTAGAGTGCCCGTGATTGTGATAAGACAAAAGGCCTTTATGTGAATAATAAACTGAACTTAACAATGACTTAAAGATTAAGTGAGTCTTCTCTCTTACCCCGGGAACGCCAGAACTCCTCTCACTGCTAGGAAATGACGGCTAGAGATCATGAGGACTTAAGTTCATGGAGCGGGTACTGCCAAAGTGATGTTATCGAAAAGCTTTGTCGTGACCGTCCCATATAGAGGGATGAAAGCTCATTCAATGAGTAGTTGCGGAGTACGGATAAAGTGTACATCCACTGCAGTGTGAGTAAATCAATCTATTCGAATAGCCGTGCTCGCGGTTAATGAGCGACGTGACAAGTTTCTCCCGTGGCTAGACTCATAAATTTTAAAATAATGGGTGGGAATGCATAATGATTTTGTATGCTGGTGGACTCAACTTCTCGACCTGCGAGAAGGGATAGACTCCCCAGGAAACCATGATGAACCGAAGACGGGAAACCATCCTTGGTATCACGATGGATGGCAGACAGAACCGTCACCGATTTAAAATACTCTGAAACTAAAACTTGATTGGCTAGATGTTAGGTTTGTGAAATGATTTACGAAAATTGGCTTTGTGCAAATAAACCACAGCCACCCTTTGAATGACCCTATCATGTGCATCATTCCGTGTTGGCTTGCTGAGTACGTTGGGTACTCACCCTTGCTATACGCACAAACCTTCAGATGGTGGAAACAAAGGACTGGAGGACCCCTATGCTTTCTGCCAGGTGGGCGAAGAAGGAGAAGGCGTCTACTAGGTCTTAGTCCCGAGACGTTGCCTGTAGGCGATCGACATGCCGCTGCCTTTCGTCTGCTATCTTATCTAATTTTTGCTTTTGGTTGTATCCGGACCAGTAGGTCCTATATGTATTGGATATTGCCTTCGGGCTTATTATTGTAATAATTTCGATGTAAGACTATTCGTGCACTTTGCACCTGGTGATTCAGAATATTCGTGGGTACCAAACTACTTGATCCAGGGATATGGTACTATGAACACGAATGATTCTCGTCCTAAAAAAGAGGGTTGACAGAGCTGATATCAGAGCAGTGCGATTGTAGGATAAGACCAATTGGCGCCCTACCCCTGAATAGCTGGTTAAAGGGAAATATCCCTACATAGGATTATTGTGAAAAATACAGACTATTTTTACAAAACAAATATGTTTTTCCTTACACCCTTGACCCCCAATTCTCTACAAACATTTGATTTTTACCACTACTTTTCTCTAACCCTAATCTATCTTCAAAAATAGATGTCGGATTATGACCATGTTGGAACTTGGGCGATTGTTTAACCTCTACTTTTCTCTTTCTCTCTGACAATAGATGGGAAAAGCCAAGGGCAGCAAAGCAAGATCCCAGCAGTCTCATGGATTAACCCAGAGCGACCCTGTGGACACTCCACCTCCTTTCCTTGTGAACCCGACCTTAGCCCAGGTAGGGACTAACCAGACACAGTTAATGGTCATGATGATGCAACAGATGCAACTACTGTTCCAACAGCAACAGATGCAAACTCAGGGTTGGTACCCAGAGCAACGCCGGTACGTTCCGTCGCAAACCCTGATGACTCCCCCAGATATACTGTCAAGCCCACAGAGAGCAATAACACCAAACCCGCCATTGGGATGGAAGGAAACACTTGACCCTCGCTACGGTTCCATGGAACAAGGACATGGAGTAAGGAACAATACATGGGACAAGTACACTAGGACCCCGATCAGGGAAGAGATATAGTGCGGATGAAAGGATAAAGAATCCAATCTAACAACTGGCCAAGATTTCAGTTCACCACCATCTAACCCCAAGAAGAGGAAGTCACCAAAATGGAATACAGGTGGTACTGGCAGGATGCTCATCACCAGCACAGTGTGTACCCCTGAAGATGCTGAGGAGATTCCCCGACGTCTAAGGAAGAATGTGCACTGCTTCAACTGTGGAGAGTTAGGGCACTATGCGAATGACTGTCCTAGGATAACTACCGCACCGTTTCGCACTCCAACACCTATCCTGGCAGCCCCAAGGAAAAAGGATGTGAATTGCTTCAACTGTGAAGAATTTGGGCACTATGCCAACCAATGCCCCAAGCCACGCACATCCCTCCTCTTACCGGTGCCAATGCAATAGCCATAGGTGGCAACCCCGAATCGGGCAACAACCCAGATAACTAGACGAGAAACCTGCAGCAACCCTGGTCTTGCTTTGAAAGGAATTAAGACAGCAACGACCATGCCCTTACCCTTATGGATGAAAACCCTAGATCGATATTAGTGATATTGTATTGTGTTGTATGGGACTACACATGTCCAATGTATCCCCATGATGTAACATCTATGAACTAATATGAAGTTCCATGTTACGTCTTAAATGAGTTTATTTTACCATGCTTGTTGTGTGCAAAAGATCACTTAAAAACAACTTGAAGATCACTTAAAAGTCGATTAGAACCATGACCTTAGTCGATTCAATCCCTTACCTCATCTATATTCCTCAGATGGCGCACCATCGCAGAGCCTCAGCAGCTACTGAGAACCCGCCAGAGCCTAACCCCTCCACCCTAGCAGAAGTCATGGCTTTACAGACCCAACTGCTTCAAGCCATTGCCAACAACCAGGGGAATCACGGAAGTTCAAGTTTAGGCGAGTTTATGCGAGCCAAGCCGCCAACATTCTCCACGGCAGATGAACCCATGGATGCTGAAGATTGGTTGAGGGTAATAGAGAAGAAGTTGACTCTCGTCCGAGTACGGGAAGCTGACAGAGTCATCTTCGCCACCAATCAGCTGAAAGGCCCCGCAAGTGACTGGTGGGATACCTACAAAGAGACTCGGGCTGAAGATGCCGGAGAACCAACTTGGGAGGAATTCATGGCCGCCTTCCGTGAGAATTTTGTACCTGTCGCGGTCATGAGGATGAAGAAGAATGAGTTCTGTAGGTTACGCCAAGGCAACACCTCGGTGCAAGAGTACCTCAACAAGTTCACGCAGCTTGCCCGTTACGCCACAAGTGATCTGGCGGACGAAGAAGAGAAGATGGATAAATTTATTGAAGGACTGAACGACGAGCTGAGAGGACCGATGGTCGGTCAAGACCACGCCAGTTTCCAAAGCCTCATCAACAAGGTCGTGAGGCTTGAGCATGACCAAAGGATGGTTGAAAACAATCGAAAGAGAAGGCTTGCTCTTGCCTGTCCAATTCAAGGGACATCTCAGCGACCCAAAGGAGCAACACCAACAGGATGGAAACCAGCCACCATAGCGGCCAATCGTCCCTCTGCACCCAACAACGCTAGCAGGCCACCGGCAACACCTTTCCGCACCCCGGCCCCCACTTTGGCAGCACCGGGAAACCAGAATGTTAATTGCTTCAACTGCGGAGAATTCGGGCATTATGCCAATCAATGTCCCAAACCGCACAACACACCCAACCGTACTGAAGCCAACGCCACGGTTGTGAGAGGAACCCCTACCCCGGCGCTCGGACGAAGCTTGTTCAGAACGCCCCAGCCGAAGGAAGCTACCACCGGATTCCGCCGTGGCCAAGTGAACCACGCGCGTGCAAAAGAAGCTCAGGAGGACCAATTCGTGCTAATGGGTATGTTCTCTATCCACTTTGCACCGATTAAAGTTTTGATTGATTCTGGAGCTTAGTATTCTTCCATAACCTCAAGAATGAGCACAGAACATAACCTACGTCTGGTAACCTTAAGAGACCCATAGTAGTACATTCACCCAGGAGAGACATAGCTGTACTCCATACCAGCGCCAATATAGCCCTTACCTAAAAAGGCAAGCTTGAACTTATTGTTAGGGGGGTAGAGTGACATGATCATGGACTCTCAGATTGGACACGATATTGAAGCTAGATAAAACCAAACCTTCTCTAGATAACCTCTTGTCGCTCACCAAAATCACACGACTGCTATCCTACCAGGATCACCACCCGTCTGCAGCTAAAGGTTCCAACAGTTTAGGACAGCAAGTCTATTACACAACTTAAGGAAATTAGAGACCTACTGAATCCTGCATGCTTGAAGGATGCCCCAAGGATTAAGAGCTGACAACATCATGTTATCTGAAAAGAATCAAAGTGGACCACCCTTAGAAACTCACTGATAGATTCCTGCATCACCCGGGGCAGCAAACCGATTGATCAACCTGCTGAGGGGGAGTCCTAATGGATCCATCCCATATGTTTATACCGACCGACTCCCGATCGCGATCCGACCCAAATCTTGGGACGAGATTTATTGTTAGGGGGGTAGGTTTGTAACACCCTGAAAATCGGAGAATTTAAAACCAAAAATTAAAAAATCAGAACTTATAAAAACTTTTGGCTCATTGCTTCTCATCGTGTTTATTGCTTCTTATTTGCTAGCTTTGTTGCATAAAAATTTTATGTGAGTGATTCATCTGGATGTTTGAGAAAAACCAAACTATTTGAATTTCCATTGGGAAGAAAAATTTCGAAGTTTGGAGTTGGGAATTTAAATATAACATAGGAAGGGTTGTGGATTTATAAAAATATATATTTGGGATCAAAACATTATTTAGGTGATTGAGTAATATTAATTAGTGAGCAAAATGAGTGATAAAATATTTTAGAGTATATATATGAAGTCTAGAAATTAATTTGAATCAAAATCGTATTTTCGGAATTGAGGAAAAAGAATTAAATCAAATATGTAAAATATATTTTTAAAATAATAAAAGTGGGTGAAAAGGTTGAAAATATATTTTACAACTTTTTTTGGGTGTGTTATATTTTATTTTGAATTTTAGGGGTGAAAGGAAATAGAATTGGGAAATTAGGAAATTTAATTCGGGAAAATCGGAAATGTCACTATTCATTGCGCGTCACTTGTACGACACCGTAACCCGGACCCCGGACCGCCTCGCCACCGTGCGCGCGTGCGTCGCGCCGCAGCACCGTGCCCCACGCCGCCGTACCATGCCCATGTCGCGCCGTACCACGCCGTCGCGTCGCCGCACGCTCCACATCGCGCCGTGCATCTGCCACGCGCGCGCCAAGCCCGTGACGCACGCAATAGTGTCGCGCGCTGCCCCGCACGTCGTGCAGCCGTGCCGCGTGCCAACCGCGCCGCCCCACGCACGTCGCCCGTGCCGACCCCGCAGCCACGCGCTGCCTGCGTGCCCACACCGCGCCCGACCCCCCTGCACACGCCCTCGCGTCGCCGCGCGTCGGCCACGCGCGCCGCCGTGCCGGACCCTCCCTTTTTCCTCCCCTCTCCGGCCGCCTATGGGTGTGCCTCCCCTTTCCCTCTCCCACACCACGCCGCCCCCTCCTCTTTCTCCCTTCTCTGCCGCGCCAAGCGCCGGAGCCGCGTCGCAAGCCACCGCGACACCGCCTTCGCCGTCGCACCGAGCCAATTCGCCAAAAATTTGTCGTACCTGGTTGATTTCCCCTCAAATTAAAGGTACTATCATGCTCTAGATGTCCAAAGCTTCTACTCCCTTAACTTGCCCGAACCAATTAGTCGCCGGAGACCCACCGCCGGCGAGCCCGCCATACTTGCTCGGTTTCGGCCGCCGCCGTGCACGTCGCTAGGCCACTACGGAACTTCTCCAGGCAAACCGATGCTTGAGTTAGCTTCTCCACACCCTGTAGTTGCTCCCACACCCGCTACCTTGGCCATGCCATTGCTGGAGCGTCGCCGCCGCCGCTGGGAGCTCGCCGTCGCCGACTCATTTCGCCACCTCTCCAACCCGCCCAAGCCTTGAATCGGGACCCTCGTAGCTCGTAGATGGAGGTAGGACCCCTTGCCCCTAGGACCGACCATCCCTCGCCGCCGTCGGCCTTGTCCCCACGGCGCCGGCCCCGGAAGGAAGAAGAGGGAAGCGAGAGCGAGGAAATAAGAAGGAAGAAAGGAAAAGAAAAAAAGAAAACGAGAAAAGAAAAGGAAAGAAAGGGAAGGAAAGAAAAAAAGAGAAAATTTAGGGAAAATTTAGAAAATTTAGGAAAAAGTTTTTGGAAAATATTTGGGCAAAAATATATAGTTTTCTCATATATATTTTCTTGGAAACAAATTTGGATTTCAAAATAATTCGGGACCGATTATTAAAACATGTTTTCCAAAATATTTAATCATAGCATTTATTTATCCTTCGAGAAAATTATCTATGTCTTAAACTTGTCTTCAAAATATTATTCTTGATCTATATATTTGCTAGACTTAAAACCTAGATTATTAGTGTAGTATTTAACTTCGGGAATTATTCTTGGGATCAACTATTATTAAACCCTAGGGCTTCTCGACCCGAGGAATATTTTGATAAAATTGAAAGATAACCACTTCCTTTTTAATTGAATCATCAACCCTAATATTTCTCAAACTTTAAGCATATTAACTTAAAATAAATATCACATCATACTTAACTAAATCGAAAATCACAAAACTTCAAATCCTTATAACTCTTTCGCCCTAACTCGGTTTTCGCCAAAACTCAAACCTAGGTTCGCGTAGAGTCATTGCCTAGTATTAGGAGCCGCTTTCACGATTCATTTGGCTTTTATTGGATCTTATTGGATTTTATTTGAATTCTAATCGAATTTAAATTGGATTTCCCGCACGTATGATAGAGTCCGAGGGAATCGTCGAGAACGTCGAAGACTCAAGCCAACAAGATCACGAGCAAGGCAAGTCAACACTCCCCTTTAAACATATTGATCCTATTTTGCGAAATGATGTTGATTTAAACATCAAAACATGAATGCTATACACAAATGAATACCTATGCTTGATGTACCTTACCTTGATATTGATTACCCTTAGAAATATCCTTTGTAACCCTCGATGTGATACAACCGGAGGATATCTTCGATAAAATGCTTAGTTATGCTTATACTAGAATCTTACATATTCATATTTTTACAAAATGCTACATGCTTGGGCAACTACCTTAAGAGAAGGTAGTTGAAATGCGGCATGTGGAGACATGAGCGCCACATTGCCTAAAACATGATGAAATGAGTTTTTATGAAAACCAAAAATGCAAAACAAATGTTTTTAGACTGGGGCGGATGGTTGGATTTGGGTGGATTCCGGGAAAGGCTAGTACCGTCCCTGGTCAATTAAGGACCGAGCAATGAGACTACAACTTAGAACGAACCAGTACAACCATACTTTTCGAATGGGTATAGACCTAGCGGAGTAGATAGCCGAGCGGAGGCAGTACCCCTGCATAGTGGTTAAGGTGTAGGTGTTGAGTTAAGGACCTACCAATGGGTAGAGTGTCCTGGGCCTACCAATGGTAGAGTGCCCGTGATTGTGATAAGACAAAAGACCTTTATGTGAATAATAAACTGAACTTAACAATGACTTAAAGATTAAGTGAGTCTTCTCTCTTACCCCGGGAACGCCAGAACTCCTCTTACTGCTAAGAAATGACGGCTAGAGTGCATGAGGACTTAAGTTCATGGAGCGGGTACTGCCAAAGTGAGGTTATCGAAAAGCTTTGTCGTGACCGTCCCATATAGAGGGATGAAAGCTCATTCAATGAGCAGTTACGAGGTATGGGTAAAGTGTACATCCACTGCAGTGTGAGTAAATCAATCTATTCGAATAGCCGTGCTTGCGGTTAATGAGCGACGTGACAAGTTTCTCCCGTGGCTAGACTCATAAATTTTAAAATAATGGGTGGGAATGCATAATGATTTTGTATGCTGGTGGACTCAACTTCTCGACCTGCGAGAAGGGATAGACTCCTTAGGAAACCATGACGAACCGGAGACGGGAAACCATCATTGGTATCACGATGGATGGCAGACAGAACCGTCACCGATTTAAAATACTCTGAAACTAAAACTTGATTGGCTAGATGTTAGGTTTGTGAAATGATTTACGAAAATTGGCTTTGTGCAAATAAACTACAGCCACCCTTTGAATGACCCTATCATGTGCATCATTCCGTGTTGGCTTGCTGAGTACGTTGGGTACTCACCCTTGCTATAAGCACAAACCTTCAGATGGTGGAAACGAAGAACTGGAGGACCCCTATGCTTATTGCTAGGTGGGCGAAGAAGGAGAATGCGTCCACTAGGTCTTAGTCCCCAGTCGTTGCCTGTAGGCGATTGACATGCCGCTGCCTTCCGTCTGCTATCTTATCTAATTTCTGCTTTTGATTGTATCTGGACCAGTAGGTCCTATATGTATTGGATATTGCCTTCGGGCCTATTATTGTAATAATTTCGCGTGGTACGGCGCGCGGGCGGTGGACGTGGCTGCGGCGGTGAAGCACGGCTTTGGGAGGACGATGGCGAGTTGCACGGTCGGCGCGCACACGGCGACGACGTTCACCTTTCGCCGCCGCTAATGATTTTAGAGCAAAAAAAACATTGAATAGTGCCTAATTTGTGATGAAATTTGTGCCTAGTTTGAACAGTGCCTAATTTATGCCAAATTAGTCCATGATTCCAAACAGTTTAAAGGGCTAATTTTTAGAAGGCTAAGAACCAAATAAACCCCATATTATATTCGACTTTAGGCTCGTATCTCTAGCTCGGTGTCCTCCTACTATTCTCTTAAAACAAGTGTAAAGCATAAGCTCTAACCATAGTTTCGAATACAATTTCACAAGAAAAATATCTATACTATTTTTTTTTAAAAAAATGATGATGGTAGTGAATCTGTCGTCACCGCACTCATCATGATGCGTGAGCCCTTACCTGTACTATTAAAATACATGAGAGTAGTAGAATCTTTTTTTTAACTAGACATGTAAGCGGCGGGTTGCCTCTAATTTTGAACCGTATGGTTTGATTTTATGATAATTTAAAAGTTTTGTTAGCAAATTTTAATTTTTTCTGTCTCTTTTCATGCTTATTAAGAAGAGTGAAAAAATCTATATGCTATACTTAAAAATCAAAGTTCAAAACTATTGTATTTCTTCTAATATATATAATGGTGCACCATATTAATTTTCTCTAGATGAACATGAAATACCATAATTCTCTTTTTAATTAATCCATAACAAAATATAGACATTTTGCTAATAATTTAATATCTCTTGTATATAATAAAAACTAACACATTCAAGTATTGAAAATGATCTTTCTTTAACCGATGAAGAGAGCACTAATTCAATTTCACCATCACAATATCAAACTTTTGTAGAAATCGTGTCCAACATAACGTCGTATATAATATAAACATTATTATTATTTATTATTATTTTTAGTCGGTTTTGATCTTACACGTCTTCATTTCTGCCGATTGTGGAAAATTGGAAACGGTCGATTCCTAAGGAAAACCAGGACATGCTTGAAACTATAAAGAGAATACGACGTTGAAAAAAATTCTCTACCAATTGATCCGAACCATTTCATCACTTCGTTAGGGCATTCTCATTGCTTATTGCTAATAAGGTAAGTCCCACATACATATGTCATTTTGTTTATAGCTAATGCCATAACGTATATTGCTCTTCTTCATCTTAAGATGAGTCCCACCAAACGAAATAAACCAATAGTCATGCAACAAAGACATGATATTTCTTATGGCATAGTCTTAAGCTTAAGGTGAGCCGTAGCACTAATGCAGCTCTTGTTTTCAATTTCAGTGCATAGAGTAAGAAAAAAATAATAGTTTATTGCTTAAGGTGACCTTAAGATGCACGTTGTTGATGTCCTTAAGCAGAGACGGATCTTCTACAGCAGTACTGCATCTCACTGGCTGGTAGTGGCTGACAGGTGAACCCGGTTTTTAGTGATAGCTACCTACAGATACAATACCCTGCAGACAATCCCCACTACGTTAAGCTACATATATTGCAATCATTACGTCTCTGTTTGCGCGAGGTAGCGTGCACTCTTCCTCCCCAACCCCACAAATTAAGCTCACAAGCTCCGTACAACCCGTCCCACGTGTCACCATCTGATCTCATCCCCCTCATCCTTCCCAACTGTCAAATAAAAACAAACCAACAAAATATAAATAAAAATAAATGAAAGCGACTTTAGTACTGCTCCCTCTGTTTCATAGGCCGTGTGTTACAACAAAATTTTTATTAAAAAAATTAACATATTATTACATTGTACATAATTGTTAAAATCTATAGTCATACAGTGTTTAAAAAATAAAAAAGTTTATAAAGTAATTGATATTTGGGTTCTCTAATTTAACATGTCTTTCAAATTTTTAAAAGTTAAAAGTTGATAGCAGAGTTGGTGACAGTCATCATCATTATTTTTTATAAGAAATATAGATGATAAGTGGACGTAACCTCTTTCGTAGTAAAAATTTTGAACCAATTTATAAAAAACACAATACCATTTTCAGCATTAAACATATATATAATCAAAATATATTAAATATTATATTAAATAAAATTAATTTAGTAATACAAATATTGCTAAATTGTTTTACAAGTTTTTATCAACCTAAAAGATTTAAAGTAGAAAAAAGAAAAACAATTTATAATATAAAACGAAGCGAGTAAAAGAAGAAAAAAAGAATCCACTGCTCCTTATATTCCTCAGCCGTGGCCGTCGCTCCCCTACCGTTGCTTCTCTCCCCTTCTCCGCCTCCGCTCTCACTGCTTCCGCCATGGCCGCCTCGCGGGGGCCGCCGCTTCTAGGGTTCCTAGCCCTCGCGCTCGCGTTGCTGGTTGCGGTCCACCTCTTGCTCGGCTGCCCCGCCGCCGCGGCGTATGCGGGGGCGGGGGCGGGGGCGGAGGTGGAGGGGTGCTAAGGCAGGTGGTTGGGAGGAGGGGCGACGATGGTGGTGGTGGTGGGAACTTCTTCGAGCCGTTCACCGTGACGTACGACCACCGTGCGGTGCTCATCGGTGGGAAGCGGAGGATGCTCGTCTCCGCGGGGCTGCACTACCCGCGCGCCACACCCGAGGTGAGCTCTCCTCTCCTCTGCTTGGCTTGGTTGTTGGTTTGGGCTTTGGGCATTGGGGGTGGAATCGGTTGTTGGGGGTGCCTGGGTGGTGTGGGATTGGTCGTGGATGCTGCGATCGAGATGGGTTGGGTGGGTGGAGGTGGATGCTAATGTTCCTGCGTGTGCTCCGGAGGAGTAGGACTCCTGGGATTCTGGGATTAGCAGCCTGAAATTGGCGTTGTTTCCGGTTCGTCTTGGACTGGAGGCGCCTTGTTGGCGCGAGATCGTTGATAATTTCTCCTTCAATATGTATTTTGTATCTTAGTTAGTCGTCTTCTAGGTTCTAGCTTTGCGGTCCGTATTTTAGGCGCCGCACCATTGGGTTTCGGATGGCAGTTTCGAAGCATACTTGACATTATTAATCCGGTGATCATATTAAACTTCTGGTTGCTTTCACCTGCTATGCTGGTTAAACTACTCATTGATTTGCTCTGATCACATGTTTTGCTTGCAGATGTTCCGATATATTGTGTGCTAGTTGATTGGGCTTGAGCATATCGATTTAGCATTACGTGAATATATATTGACCTGACTTGTTTTTTACAATCGTAAGAGTAGTTTCTTTTAGCTCAGCACCTGCTCCTCCTGTTATTTTTTCCCGTTTTGTTCACTGCAAGGTATAGCAACAAGTTGGCCATCTCTGTGTCTTACTCCTTGTTTTTAGGACTCATTTATTGATATACAAATTATGTCAGACGTGGCCTAGTTTAATTGCAAAGTGCAAGGAGGGTGGCGCAGATGTAATTGAGACCTATGTCTTTTGGAATGGCCATGAGCCAGCCAAAGGTCAGGTAATATAGTTGCTCAAATATTTATTTCTATTGGTTCATTTGGTACTTAAGTGTTAACTTATGTTTGTTGCCGTACATTTTGCCCAGTATTACTTTGAAGAAAGATTTGATCTTGTGAAATTTGCGAAGCTGGTTGCCGCTGAAGGTCTATTTCTTTTTCTTCGTATCGGCCCATATGCTTGTGCAGAATGGAATTTCGGGTCTGTTTATATCTTAGCATTTTACTCCATATCAGTTCTGCCTATTAGAGTATTGAATTGTGTCAGACGAAAAGGATTGCTTGTTACATGTTTTCAATCCTTTTTAGCTTGTGCACATACACACTGCATTAACTAAAAAGGAACAGAGTAAAAAATATTACAATATCACCTTTTTAGCTTGAGCATATATCTTCACCATAGCTACTGCTTACTTTAATTAGTAATGGTTAGCCATTGACCGGAACCTTCGTTTTGTGGGTCTAACTACATTTAGTATTCCCTATGATTTTTCTTAAAAAACTTTCGAGAGGGGATGCCATGCTATACATGCTTAATTTATTGTCATGCATATTTCTTTGGCCATTTTCTGTTTTAACCATTTGTATCTGTAATATAATGCCACTCAAGCTAAGGAGGCTATTCTAGGATTCTCTATGAATAGTTTACTCTATTAATTTGTTCTCATATTGGTCAGCATAAAAAAATCAGTTTCACTGTTGTTCTCATGAATGAAGCTAGTCTAAACACTTAGAGAGCCATATGTTTCTCCCATAGTTATCAAGGCGTCGCTATGGCGTCGCCTAGGTGTCGCCATAGCGGTAAGGCGGTCGCGGGGAGAAGGGCGTCCTTCCGCCTTAGGCTAACTCCGCCTTACAGGCATAAACTGAAGAGGAAAGAGGGTAAGAGCAGAGGGAAAAAAGTCTGTTTTCTTGCTGCCGGTCCTCCTTGGCATCGCCCTCTCCCCTTGTGCTGATGGGGAGTACAGGGAGATCAAGAGAGGCACCACCTGCTGCTGCTGTGCCATATGAGAGAGAAAAGGTGGAGGAGAGGAGGCTGCTGGCTGTAAGAGGGGAGAAAAGGATAGGATGATGGTGTATGCTTGCTGCATCTTGCACGAGGAGAGAGAAGAGAAGGTGGAGGAGAGGGGCTTGTGGTAGTGCTGCACAATGGGGGAGAGAAATCTAGATGAAGGTGAGGCGGCGGCTGCTGGGAGGAAGCTGTTGGGTAGGGTTAAACTGCTGCCTGCTAGGTCAAGAGAGGAAAGTATTTGGACTAGGCTGGGTAAGTGCTTGAATGGGCTACTATTGGGCTGTGCTGTGATGAATAGAGTACCCTATTAGTGTATTTACAGCCCATATTACTTATACTTTTTATTTTTTCACTGCATGTAAGGTGTCGCCACGCCATACGCCTTATCGCTATGGCGGTAAGGCGGTGGTGGGTCGCCATACTTCGCCATACCGCCTTAATAACTTTGGTTTCTCCCATTATGTACTCTAGGCTGTTCGTTTATTACTTCAGACATGTGTTTTCTTTCTTCTTTCAATTAACTTTGATGTTTATTCATTGTATTTTCCTCTATAATTTTAAACTTTACACAGTTCTATCTGGTTATGATTCTCCTATTGAGAAACGCTACAACATAATTTTTCTCTCTTTTACTTACCTTTGTTTTTCATCCACTTCCACAGTGGTTTCCCAGTTTGGTTACGTGACATTCCTGGCATAGAATTCCGAACTGACAATGAACCATTCAAGGTAAAACGATGACACATGTCCTTCTATAGATCATATTACTTTCATCTGATAATTTATATTATACAAACTCTTCAAAATTTAACACCAAGTCTGACAGGAAAGAATGCAGAATTACAACATATGATGTTTTTTCAAGGGGCACGCACAAACACCATTTGAACCACTAAATTTTCTAAATGTCTACAGGCTGAAATGCAGACTTTCGTGACAAAAATTGTCACTTTAATGAAAGAGGAGAAACTTTATTCTTGGCAAGGTGGTCCCATTATATTACAGCAGGTCTTTATACTATTCTCTGATGTTATTTCTCCAGTCAGTTGAACATTTTTCCAAGGATACGAAACTTCGTTACTTCTGACTTTTCAACAAGAATATGCACTAATATTGCATAGCTAAATCCAGGTGATACCTTTTCAAGAGGCAAATCCTTGATGATTTGTAATCAATATTATTTTGTTTGGAATTCAGAGGGCAAACTGACAACAGTACTCATGACCACTATTAGTGGTGCAGTGAATTGTATTTATTGGTAATGGAAGCAATGTAGTCTCGTGAAATCTCAATATTGGTTTTAGACGAGTTGATGCAAGAAAACTGGAATTAGCATCCAGTGTAGATGTGTCATCATGACCAAATTGGTCAATAACAGGACCACAATACCATACAAACTCTTTTTCTTTATTTTTTCCTTTTTTGGGTCTCATATGTTACCTTTTTGACTTGCACATCCAAAACTGAAGGATACAGTATATATTTGACATGCTTATATGACTACCGATAATCTTTATGCTTTTTGTTAGTAATACCATATATGTCCAAAAGTTGAAATGAAAATATGTCCACATGACTTGTCTTTTTGTTTGGCATTTCTGTGGGGAATGTTTGACAGATTGAAAACGAGTATGGGAATATTCAAGGAAATTATGGTCAAGCAGGGAAAAGATATATGCAATGGGCCGCTCAGATGGCAATTGGGCTTGACACTGGCATTCCTTGGGTGATGTGCAGGCAGACTGATGCTCCAGAAGAAATTGTAGGTGACCTCATAATTTTTGATTCTTGTTAATATTATATTGTTTGCTAATTGTACGAAGTAGGTCAGTAGCTATTCATCCTTTTTGGCAGATCGATACGTGCAATGCATTTTATTGTGATGGTTTCAAGCCAAATTCTTACAATAAGCCAACAATATGGACTGAAGATTGGGATGGATGGTACGTGGTTTCTTCCTGGATTCCATCAGCTCTAGCTTTACTCCAACCGCTACTACTATGAACATTTTGAAACTGTTAGAACCTAGCAATTTTTGACTCCATGAGTACCAGTGTTAGACCTGACCCACTCAGTCGAGTAGGCCATCAGTTGGATAGCATGTTTCATTTGAGTATTAACTGTACAAGTCTTTCTATGCATAGAAGCTTAACTAGTTAGCGTACTTGTGAAAACTTGCCAGAAATTAGGGAGATGCTAAAATATGGGAAAGTCGAAACTATCTCCTTTAACTCCAGCAAGGCTGGTGTGTGCTTGTGGTTGTGAGATGGTGGTGGCCTAGTGTGCAAGGCCGGCCAATCCTTATATTTTGGAACGGAGGGATGAGAAGTACTTACCAAAAGATCCTACAAAACATGTCTACAGAAATTCATATGAAAAAAATCTGAACTGAGGATGCATAGAGCCACCATCACCACCATTTCTCCTTTTGGGTAGTAGAGATGGTTTGGTTTGGCAGTCCTCTATATATTTTTAATTGCTCCGTATTATTCAATGCTAAATTTCTGAGAGAATTAATTTCGGTTTGTCATAAAAAGTTCTGCTGTAGAAAAATTACAATTTTCTGTTATCGTATTTTAAAACTGTTCGAATAACATATTAATGATCGACGATTTAAATAGATTATGTACACAGTTTTGAAAAGCTCTTTATTTTCCGTCCCTAGACCTACCATGTGGTCGATTATATGATAAGTGTGTCACAGAAACAATATTCGTATGTGGATAAACACTTCATGTTTGTCTAATTTAGTGAGGCACCAATTACCATTAGCTTATGTTTCATCCAGTTTTTGTTTTGCTGTATTACCTGATAATATATTATTATTCTCGAAGCCTTCACTCCACTGTTTATTATTTTGTGTATAATATATTTCGCTGTATTGCTTGATAATACATTTGCTATTCTCAAAGCGCACTCTGACTCTACAATTTCTTGTTTTGAGCATAACATGGTATGCTGATTGGGGTGGACAGGTATGCTGACTGGGGTGGAGCCTTACCACACAGGCCAGCTGAAGACAGTGCTTTTGCTGTTGCTCGTTTCTACCAAAGAGGTGGAAGCTTACAAAATTATTACATGGTAAGATTTTTGTTGAAGAGACTGAAATCCATAATTTTATTTTCCTCTCATGTCCCATTGGTTAATTCTTTTGATGGAATAAGTCTAGTGCAGCTGAAAAGAATAAGTCTAGTGCAACTTTTTTCAGTTTTAGCTTTTTCACTTTAACATCTTAGACTAGCATCTAACGTTTTAGCATCCTAGACTAGCATCTTGGACTAGCATCTTGGATTAGCATCTATCATCTTTGATTAACATATGCTTGGCTGCCCACCAGCCTATAGATATGTATCCTCAACCCCTCAGGTTGGTCATGGCATTCTAGTGAGAAAAGATGGAGAAAATCGTCCCAACTCTGAGTGTCATCCCTCACAATGCGAGTGTTTTCCCTAACAATTGGTATCAGAGCCGTATGGTTCTGTGATCTTTCCAATCCCTCTCGTAGTTCTCTCTAGCAGAGACGTTGGTTTCCCGGCTCGACTTCCTCCCTCGTCGATCCCTCCTCTCCTTCCGCTCGGACGAGCAGCAGCTCGGAGGCAGCGGCTTCCTCCTAGTGCAACAGCAACCTCCGCGACATGGCTAGCGGCGTGCCATGTCCGCAGGAGGCTCTCACAGTTCGGTCACCTCGAGCGTGCGGCGTCGGCAGGAGGCCGACCTCGTCGTGACAGAGGAGCGCTGGCGGGTGTGCGGCCGCGCGGCGCGGCTCGAGCGGCGAGGTTGGCGGCGGCGGAGCTAGCGGCAACGGAGCGACAGAGAAGGCTGCGGCGAGTGCGAGCTGCTGCCGGCACGTGCGGTGGCGCGAGCTTGAAGCTACGCTCGGCGGTAGCGAGCGGTGGTGCTGCCTCACGAAGCGCGGCGGCGTCGACATGGAGGCTGAGAGGGCGGCGGATGAGCGAACGGCTCAGTGGGTAGCGGCGCAGCGCCGCGGGTGTGGCGGCAATCCAGATGGTGGGGACGGCGGCCTAGGGCTCGGTGGCGGTGCTGTCCGAGCCAGGAGGCGATGCGACGGCGACAATCCAGACGGGCGTGGACGCGTCGGCAATGCTCCCCGTGGATGTGCGCGCGACGACCGTGCTCCTGGCAGACGCGACGAACGCGATCCTTTGTGCGACGCGCGCATCGACCGCGTGCTGGAGGCCCAACAGCTATGGGAGCGGACAACACTGCTGGAGGCCCAAATGGAGCACGACCGGCGGCACGGCGGATGGGACGACGACGAGCGCAACCTTCAAAGGCAGCGTGGCTCTCCTTCCCCGGACCAGCCCCATGGCCACCGCGGCTTCCAGACCGTCGTCAGGGACGCCAGCGCCGGTGGTGGATGGTCCCTCCTCACCAAGACCAACTACGCCGAGTAGTCCATGGTGATGAGGGTAAAGCTCCAGGTGCGACACATGTGGGAGGCGGTCCGGTACGGAGACGTCGACTACGACGAGGATCGACGGGCGCAGGAGGCCCTCCTTGCTGCGGTCCCGCCTGAGATGCAGTCTTTGCTTGCTTGCAAGCGGACTGCCAAAGAGGCCTGGGACGCCATCGCTGCGACGCGTATTGGTAGCGATCGCGCCCGCAGGTCCACATTGCAGGCATTGCGTAGGGAGTGGGAGAGCCTAACTTTCAAGCCCGGTGAGGACGTTGATGACTTTGTTCTCCGTCTCAACACTCTGCTGCAGAAGTTGGCGCAGTACGGCGACGACACCGTCGACGAGGAGAGAGCTGTCGAGAAGCTCCTCCGCTGCGTTCCTAAGAAGTACAAGCAGATCGCTCGCTCGATCGAGTCTTTATTGGACCTCTCCAGGATGTCGATCGAAGAGGCGATAGGTCGCCTCAAGGTCGTCGACAACAACGAGCCACAACCTCCTCAGGGCCTTTCAACATTGGTGGGAAGTTTCATTTCACTCAGGAGCAGTGGGAGGCCCGTTAGGGTGGTCGGAAGAAGGGGGAGACTTCTTCCTCGACAAGCGGCCGCAAGCGCCGCAAGTCGCGTAGGGCGCCCAGGGCAGGGCGCGAGGACGTGTCGAGGGTGATGCTCGCAGAGGCGCCCAGGGCGGCGCTGCCGGCGAGCGTAGGCCGGCACGAGACAGACATATGCCGCAATTATGGCAGGTCTGGCCATTGGGCCAAGGATTGTCGACAGACGAGGCGTGGCCAGGCTCACGTCGCACAGGCTGAGGAGGAGGAGCCGGCTCTGTTCCTAGCACACGGGAGCATCGAGCTACCTCCAGCGACATCGGTCGCAACGACTCTCCACCTCGATGAGCCGAGGGCACACACCTTCCTCGGTGACGGCTCCAGCGACGACAAGATCGACGGCTGGCTCCTCGACAGTGGTGCCACTCACCACATGACGGGTCGCAGGGAGTTCTTCTCCGACCTGAACGTCGACGTACCTGGCTCCGTCAAGTTCGGCGACTCTTTTCGCCTGTGGACATCAGGGGCATTGGCTCTGTTATCCTCGTTGCCAAGACTGGCGAGCACCGACTCCTCACTGGAGCCTACTTCATCCCCGCGCTGAGGAACTCCATCATCAGCCTAGGCTAGCTGGATGGGATTGGCTTGCGCATGGAGATCGAGCATGGAATCATGAGAGTTTGGGACCGCCATCATCGCCTTCTTGCCAAGGTAAACAGAGGCATCAATCGTCTCTACGTCCTCAATGTGCAGGTGGCGCAACCCGTATGTCTCGCAGCCCGCCACGATGAAAACGCCTGGCTGTGGCACGAGCGCTTTGGGCACCTCAACTTTGAGGCCCTGAAGCAGCTTGACGACAAGGAGATGGTGTAGGGCATGCCGCAGGTCGAGCATGTGGAGCAGCTCCGTGACACCTGTGTCCTCACCAAGCAGCGGCGACTCCCGTTCCCTCGTCCGGTGAGCTTTCGCGCCAAGAAGAGGCTGGAGCTGGTGCACGGCGACCTTTGCGGTCCCATGACACCGGCCACACCTGGAGGTCGACGCTACTTCTTGCTACTCGTTGACGATGTGTCCCGCTACATGTGGGCATACCTCCTCGACACCAAGGCGGCAGCAGCTGATGCTATCAAGCGTCAGCTGGCTGCGGCAGAGGAGTGTGGCTGCAAGCTTCGAGTGCTACGCACTGACAACGGCGGCGAATTCACGGCGGTTGAGTTCGCGTCGTGCAGCTTGGCGAGGGGATTCGGCGCCACTACTGCGTCGTACGGCCCGCAGCGAACGGCGTCGTCGAGCGACGCAACCAAACGGTGGTGGGGATGGCTCGGGCCCTCCTCAGTACCGGCCATCTTCTGGGGAGAGGCGGTGGTGACAGCCGTCTACATCCTCAACCGCTCGCTCACCAAGGCGCTCGGCGGTAGGACACCATACGAGGCTTGGCATGGACGCAAGCCAGCGGTTGCCCACCTGCGTGTCTTCGACTGCCTCGCGTTCGTCAAGAAGCTTGGCCACGTCGGCATGCTCTAATGGTGGAATAAGTCTAGTGCTCAAGTGTAACCTTTTCTGTTTTTCGCTTTAGCATCTTCGCTTTAGCATCTTAGACTAGCATCTCGCTTTAGCATCTTCGCTTTAGCATCTTAGACTAGCATCTAACACTTTAGCATCCTAGACTAGCATCTTGGACTAGGACTAGCATCTTAGACTAACACTTTAGACTAGCATCTAACATTTTTGATTAGCATATCCTTTGTTCCCCACATATCCTATAAATATGTATCCCCAACCTCTAGGTTGGCATGGCTTTGTGTTTTGTGAATGAAGAAAACCAGAAAAATTACCACATCTTGAGTGCCATCCTCTTTTTTAATGAGAGTAACCATTGATATACTATCAAGTGGTATCAGAGCCACACTTTTACGTAGGCTAAACATCTCTGTTCCACCCCTTTCCAAGCTCGGTTGAGCTCTCGGCTAACGACGGCGGCATCGCTCACTCCTCTTTCCTTTTCTTCCCCCTCTCCCACGCAGCGGCCTCCGGTGGCGCGCCATGTCCGACGTTCGGTCTCGGCGCTCGGTCGCCTCGAGCACTCGCGTCGGCGAGATGCGAGCTCGCCGCAGCCGAAAGAGCGCGGGCGAGCAACGGCTCGAGCCGTTGCGGCGCGCGAGGGCGAGCGGGCGGCGGCGGAGTTGCGACGGCTAGGGCGGAGCGGAAACGAGGCGGCGGACGATGCGGCACGTGCGGCGGAGGTAGAGGTTGAGACCTTGCGCGGCAGCATCAACGGCTCCATCGTCGGCGACATCACCGCCGACAGGGAGTTTGAGGAGCTGGCAAGAAGAAGGGCGCGGGAGCGGGCAGAGCGGTGGGCAGCAGCCCACCCCACGGCGGCGGCGGCGGCTCAAGGGACCGCGCGCCCGCCGACGGGAACCCAAGCTGGCGCGTGCGTGCCGGCGGTAGCCCGGAGCGTGCGCGTGGTGGTGGCGCTCCCGGTGAAAGGTGGGCGCCCGACGGAGGACGCGGCGCTCGCGAGCAGGCGTGACTGCCCTCACGGCCGGCGCCAGGCCGGCCACGGCGTCCGGACGGTGGTCGGGGACTTTGGCCTACCCTCACCAAAACCAACTACATCGAGTGGGCCGCGGTGATGAGGGTGAGGCTCCAGGTGCGGCACATGTGGGAGGCAATTCGGTACGGTGACGTCGACTACGACGAGGATCGGCGGGCTGGATGCCCTCATTGCTTGCAGTTCCGCCGAGATGCGGTTCTCACTTTCCCAAGGGCTGGCAAGGAGGCACGGGACGCCATCGCGCAAGACGCATTGGCGCGACCGCGCCCGCAAGTCCACACTGCGGGCACTCCGCAAGGAGTGGGAGAACCCGGCCTTCAAGTCGGGTGAGGATGTTGATGACTTTGCCCTTCGTCTCAACACTCTTTTGCGGAAGATGGTGCGGTCGGCGACGACACCTACGACGAGGAGAGAGGCGTCGAGAAGCTCTTGTTGCGTCCCAGAGAGTACGGCGGATCGCTCGCTTGATCGAGTCTCTGCTGGACCTGCCACGATGTCGATCGAGGAGGCGTTAGGTCGCCGCAAGGTCGTCGACGGTGATGAGCCACGGCCTCTCGGGGCCTATCACCATTGGCGGGAAGCTCCATCTCGCTCGGGAGCGGTGGGAGGCCTCTCGGGGTGACGGGAGAAAGGGGGAGTCTTCTTTCCCGACAGGCGGCCGCAAGCCGTGCAAGGCGCGTGGAGGTGTCTAGCTGCGGTGGGCGCGAAGACGTGCGAGAGTGGCGCTCGCGGGCGCCCGGGCGCGCCGCCGCAACCACTGGCGGCACGAGACGACACTGCCGCAAGCGTGGCAAGCTTGGCCATTGGGCCAAAGGCGTCGGCAATGGCCAGAGTCGAGCTCACATCGCACGAGCCGAGGGAGCCGGCTCTGTTCCTAGCACACGGAGCATCGAGCTAACTCCAGCGCATCGGCCGCAACGGCTCTCCACTCGACGAGCCGAAGGCACACGCCTTCCTCGGTGACGGCTCCGGCGACGACAAGATCGATGGGCGACTCTTCGACGGTGGTGCCGCTCACCACATGACGGGTCGCGGGGAGTTCTTCTCGACTCGAACGTCGACGTACGCGGCTCCGTCAAGTTCGGCGACTCTTTGGTTTGTGGACATCGGGGCATTGGCTCCGTTGTCCTCGTCGCCAAGGCGGCGAGCACCGACTCCTCACTGGAGTCTACTTCATCCCCGCGCCGAGGAACTCCATCATCGGCTGGGCGGTGGATGGGAATGGCTGCGCATCCGATCGAGGATGGAATCATGAGGATTTGGGACCGCCATCGTCGTCTTCTTACCAAGGTAAACAGAGGCATCAATCGTCTATACGTCCTCGTGTGCAGTGGCACAACCCGTTTGCCTCCGCGCTCGTCGGGATAACGAGGTGTGGCGGTGGCATGAGCGTTTGGGCACCTTCGCCGAGGCCACAGAGCGGCTCAACGCCAAGGAGATGGTGCGAGGCTTGCCGTGCCTCAACCATGTGGAGCGGCTCTGCGACGTACGCGTCATGACAAACGAGAGGAGGCTCCGCTTTCAGACACACGAGCTTGAGCCAAGGAGCGGCTCGAGCTCGTGCACGGGACTTGTGTGGCCTGTGACACGAGGCCACACGCGGGAGGACGGCGCTACTTCCTGCTGCTCGTCGACGACCTCGCCCCTACATGTGGGTGGTGATCTTAGGCGACAAGGAGAGGCTGCGGGCGCCATCGAGGGCGTTCGCGAGTGAGCCGGCTGCGAGAGCGAGTGCGGTCGCAAAGCTGCATGTCTTTGCGCCTTGCCAAACAATGGCGCGAATTCACGGCGGCTGAATTCGCGTCGTGCTGCGGCCGATGAGGGCATTCGGCGCCACTACACCGCGCCGTATAGCCCGCAACAGAACGACGTCATCGAGCGGCGCAACCAGACGGTTGTGGGAATGGCTCGGGCTCTCCTCAAGCAAAGGGGGATGCCGACCATCTTCTGGGGAGAGACGGTGGTGATGGCCGTCTACATCGTCACCCGCTCTCTACCAACGCCTCGATGACGGACATCGTACGAGGCTTGGCATGGGCGCAAGCCGGCGGTCTCCCACCTACGGGTCTTCGGTGCCTCGCGTTCGCCAAGGAGTTTGGCCACATCGGCAAGCTCGACGATAGGAGCACCCGGGGTGTTCATCGGCTACGCGAGAGGGCTCGAAGGCCTACGCAGACGGTGGAGCGGTAGAGCTCAGGGTGGATAGCAAGTCCGCCCTGGCCCTGGCAAAGAACCCCGTTTTCCACGAACGGAGCAAGCACATCCGGGTGAGGTACCACTTCATCCGAAGCTACTTGGAAGAAGGGAGCATCAAGGCGAGCTACATCAACACCAAGGACCAGCTTGCGGACTTGCTCACCAAGCCCCTTGGTAGGACCAAGTTTTAAGAGCTTCGCATCAGGATTGGGATGATTCAAATCTCCCAGAAGACAACGCACAAGACTGAGTGGGAGAATGATGGTGGAATAAGTCTAGTGCTCAAGTGTAACCTTTTCTGTTTTTCGCTTTAGCATCTTCGTTTTAGCATCTTAGACTAGCATTTCGCTTTAGCATCTTCGCTTTAGCATATCTCGCTTTAACATCTTAGACTAGCATCTAACACTTTAGCATCCTAGACTAGCATCTTGGACTAGGGACTAGCATCTTAGACTAACATTTTAGACTAGCATCTAGTATCTTTGATTAGCATATCCTTGGCTGCCCACTAGCCTATAAATTGATGGTGGAATAAGTCTAGTGCTCAAGTGTAACTTTTCTGTTTTTCGCTTTAGCATCTTCGCTTTAGCATCTTAGACTAGCATCTCGCTTTAGCATCTTCGCTTTAGCATCTTAGACTAGCATCTAACACTTTAGCATCCTAGACTAGCATCTTGGACTAGGACTAGCATCTTAGACTAGCACTTTAGACTAACATCTAGCATCTTTGATTAGCATATCCTTGGCTGCCCACTAGCCTATAAATATGTATCCCCAACCTCTAGGTTGGCAATGGCTTTGTGTTTTGTGAATGAAGAAAACCAGAAAGTTGTCCCATCTTGAGTGCCATCCTCTTTTCAATGAGAGTAACCATTGATATACTATCAAGTGGTATCAGAGCCACACTTTCACGTAGTCTAAACATCTCTGTTCCACCCCAAGCCCGGTTGAGCTCTCGGCTAACGGCGCGGCTTCCAGCTGCTCCTTCTTCCTTTCCTTCCACTGCTCCACGCGGTAGCCTCCGGAGCGCGCCATGTCCGACGTTCGGTCTCGGCGCTCGGTCGCCTCGAGCACTCGGCGTCGGCGGGAGCCAGAGCTCGCCCGCAGCCGAGAAGAGCGCGGGCGAGCAATGCTCGAGCAGCCGCTGGCGCGCGGGCGGCGGGCGGCGGCAGCGGAGTTGCGGCGGCCGGGGCGGGCGGGCGGAAGCGAGGCGGTGGCGGATGCGGCACGTGCGGCGGAGGTAGAGGTTGAGACCTTGCGCGGCGGCATCAACGGCTCCATGCGGCGACATCACCGCCGACGGGAGTTTGAGAGCCCAGCAAGGAGAAGAGCGCGAGAGCGAGGCGGAGCGGTGGCGGCCAGCCCCACGCAGCAGCGGCGGCCCGAGGACCGCGCGCCGCCAGCGGGAACCCAGCGGCGCGGGCGTGCCGCCCAGCGGCCGGAGCGCGCGCGGCGGCGCTCTCCGGTGGAGTGGCTGGCCAGACGGAGAGCGCGGCCTCGCGGCGGCGCGACTCTCCCTCTCGGCCGGCGCCAAGGCCACCACGGTGTTCGAGGGTGGTCGGGGATTTTGGTCCCGGCGGTGGGTGGCCTACCTCGCCAAAACCAACTACATCGAGTGGGCTGCGGTGATGAGGGTGAGGCTCAGTGCGGCACATGTGGGAGGCTGTCCGTGCGGCGGCGTCGACTACGACGAGGATCGGCGGGCGGCTGGATGCCCTCATTCTTTGCGAGTTCCGCCGAGATGCGGTTCTCGCTTTCCCAGAAGCGGATGCCAAGGAGGCTTGGGGCGCTATCATTGCGGCACGCATTGGCGGCGACCGCGCGCAAGTCCACACTGCGGCACTCGCGGGAGTGGGGAGAACTGGCCTTCAAGCCGGTGAGGATGTTGATGACTTTGCCCTTCGTCTCAACACTCTTTTCGGAAGATGGTGCGGTCGGCGACGACACCTACGACGAAGAGAGAGCGTCGAGAAGCTCTTCCGTTGCGTCCCAGAGAAGT
This sequence comes from Oryza australiensis, assembly GCA_019925245.2. Taxonomy (NCBI): domain Eukaryota; kingdom Viridiplantae; phylum Streptophyta; class Magnoliopsida; order Poales; family Poaceae; genus Oryza; species Oryza australiensis. The sequence goes on along the minus strand of JAIFGZ020000678.1, from coordinate 120,598 downwards.
ACGGACGGATCGCTCGCTCAATCGAGTCTCTCCTCGACCTGCTCACGATGTCGATCGAGGAGGCGTTGGGTCGCCTCAAGGTCATCGACGGTGATGAGCCACGGCCCTCGGGGCCTATCACCATGGCGGAAAGCTCCATCTCGCTCGGGAGCGGTGGGAGGCTCTCGGGGTGACGGGAGAAAGGGAGTCTTCTTTCCCGACAGGGGCGCAAGCCGTGCAAGGCGCGTGGAGGTGTCTAGGCTGCGGTGGGCGCGAAGACGTGCGAGAGTGGCGCTCGCGGGCGCCCGGGCGGCGCCGCCGCAACCACCAGGCCGGCACGAGACGACACACCGCCCTGCGTGGCAAGCTTGGCCATTGGGCCAAAGGCGTCGGCATGAGGCGAGGCCGGGCTTACGTCGCACGGGCGAGGAGGAGCCGGCTCGTTCCTAGCACACGGAGCATCGAGCTAACTCCAGTGCATCGGCCGCAACGGCTCTCCGCCTCGACGAGCCGAAGGCACACGTTTCCTCGGTGACGGCTCCGGCGACGACAAGATCGATGGATGGCTCCTCGGCAGTGGTGCCGCTCACCACATGACGGGTCGCACGGAGTTTTCTCAGGCACGAACGTCGGCGTGCGCGGCTCCGTCAAGTTCGGCGACTCTTGGTGTGGACATCGGGGGCATTGGCTCCATTGTCCTTGTCGCCAAGGCGGCGAGCACCGACTCCTCCTGAGTCTACTTCATCCCCGCGCGAGGAACTCCATCATCGGCTGGGCCGGTGGATGGGAATGGTGCGCATCTTGATCGAGGATGGAATCATGAGGATTTGGGATGCCATCGTCGCCTTCTTACCAAGGTAAACGAAGCATCAATCGTCTATACATCCTCAATGTGCGGGTGGCACAACCCGTTTGCCTCATTGCTCGTCGGGATGACGAGGCGTGGCGTGGCACGGCGTTTCGGGCACCTCCGCTGAGGCCTTGAAGCGGCTCGGCGCGGAGATGGTGCGAGGCTTGCCGTGCCTCGACCATGTGGAGCGGCTCTGCGACGTTTGCGTCATGACAAAGCGAGAGGAGGCTCCCTTCCCGCCGAGCGAGCTTAGAGCCAAGGAGCGGCTCGAGCTCGTGCACGGGGACTTGTGTGGCCTGTGACACCGCCACGCCGGGAGGGGCGGCGCTACTTCCTGTTGCTCGTCGACGACCTCGCCGCTATATGTGGGTGGTGATCTTAGGCGGCAAGGGAGAGGCTGCAGAGCGCCATCGGCGTTCGCAAGCCGCGGAGAGCGAGTGCGGCCGCAAGGCTGCGTGTCTTTGCGCACCGACAATGGCGGCGAATTCACGGCGGCTGAATTCGCGTCGTCTTGCGCCATGATGAGGGCATTCGGCGCCACTACACCGCGCCGTACGGCCCACAGCGAACGGCGTCGTCGGCGGCGCAACCGGGCGGTTGTGGGGATGGCTCGGGCTCTCCTCAGCGAGAGGGGATGCCGGCCATCTTCGGGGAGGCGGTGGTGACGGCCGTCTACATTCTCAACCGCTCTCCTACCAAGGCCCTCGATGGCGGGACACCGTACGAGGCGTGGCATGGGCGCAAGCCGACGGTCTCCCACTGCGGGTCTTCGGTGCCTCGCGTTCACCAAGGAGTTTGGCCACATCGGCAAGCTCGACGACGGGAGCACCCCGGGGTGTTCATCGGCTACGCGGAGGGCTCGAAGGCCTACCGCATCCTCGACCCGAAGGCACGGCGTGTGCGCACGGCGCGCGACGTAGTGTTCGACGAAGGCGAGGGGTGGGTATGGGACAAGGCGGTGGACGATGGTTCGACCCGACGTACGACGACTTCACTGTCGAGTATGTCCACTTCGAGGAGGCGGGGAGTAGGCGGCTCCTCTTCACCGAGCGTGCCTACCCGGTTCCGAGCCTTCACCGACTTCGGCTGCGACGAGCTCTTCGCCGACACCACCACGGCCCGGCGACCCTACGCGCTCCAGGCCAACAGCCACTCCTCCGGGCACGCCTACTCCGACACCGGCTGTGTTGACGCGGTCCAGGTGGAGTTCGCTACTCCGTTCTCCCACGGCGAGAGCGTATCGATGCGTACCACGACGGCGAGCTACGGTGCCGTACGATGGAGGACCTTCTCGGCGATCGGCCGGTGCAGGGATTGGTGCCTCGCGATCGGAGCGCGGTTGCACCTTGTGTGCGACGACGGTGAGCCTCGGTCTTTCGCGGAGGCCGAGAGACACGCGGCATGGCGTGCCGCGATGCAATCGGAGATGGACGCGGTTGAGGAGAACCGTGCACGGGAGCTTGCCGCCTCCCGTGGTCACCGCGCGATCACCCTTAAGTGGGTGTTCAAGTTGAAGCGGGATGAAGCCGGTGTCATCGTCAAGCACAAGGCTCGCTTGGTGGCACGCGACTTCATGCAACGGGAGGATCGACTTCGACGATGCCTTCGCCCATAGCACGGATGGAGTCCGTGCGACTCCTCCTTGCGCGGCCGCTTAGGAGGTTGGTGCGTTCATCACATGGACGTTAAGTCGGCATTTACGAACGGCGACTTGAAGGAGGAGGTCTACGTGCACCGGCGGGGTTTGTGATCCCGGCAAGGAGAGCAAGGTGCTACGCACACAAGGCCCTCTACGGCTTGCGACGGGCGCCGAGGGCGTGGAACTCCAAGCTGGACTCCACGCTCAAGAGGATGGGCTTAGGCAAAGCCCGCACGAGGCGGCCATCTATCGGCGGGGCAGTGGTGCAAATGTCCTGCTGGTGGGTGTCTACGTGGACGACTTGGTGATCACCGGCACCAAGGATGCGGAGGTCGCGGCATTCAAGGGGGAGATGAAGGCCACCTTCCAGATGAGTGATCTGGGGCCTCTCTCCTTCTACCTGGGAATCGAGGTCCACCAGGACGACTCCGGCATCACACTTCGGCAGACCGCCTACGCCAAGCGTGTCGTTGAGCTAGCTGGGCTCACCGACTGCAACCCAGCCCTCACTCCAATGGAGGAGAGGCTGAAGCTCAGCCGTGACAGCACGGCGGAGGAGGTGGACGCTCACGCGATGCGGCGCACAGTGGGGAGTCTCCGCTACCTCGCCCGCACACGGCGGACTTGGCGTTCTGCGTTGCTACGTCGGTCGGTTCATGCGGCGGCCAGACGATGGAGCATCGGCGGCCGTGAAGAGGATTATCCGCTACGTCGCGGGTGCTCTCGAATACGGCCTCTTCAGAGGTGCCCAGGGCGCATTTCATCGGGTACGGCCGACGGCGACCACGCGGCGACATCGACACTTGCAAGAGCACTAGCGGTGTGCTCTTCTTCCTTGGCAAGAGTCTTGTGGTGGCGATCGGTAACGGCGGTGGTGGCTCATCCAGTGCAAGGCCGAGTACATGGCGGCATCTGGCTTCGACCCGGCGCTCGGCTTGCCCGCGCTTAGTGATCTCATCGGCGAGACACCTGGAGCGGTAGAGCTCAAGGTGGATAGCAAGTCCGCCCGGCCCGGCAAAGAACCCCGTTTTCCACGAACGGAGCAAACACATCCGGGTGAGGTACCACTTCATCCGAAGCTACTTGGAAGAAGGAAGCATCAAGGCGAGCTACATCAACACCAAGGACCGACTTGCGGACTTACTCACAAGCCCCTTGGTAGGACCAAGTTTCAAGAGCTTCGCGTCGGGATTGGGATGATTCAAATCTCCCGAAGACAACGCACAAGACTTGGGGAGAATGATGGTGGAATAAGTCTAGTGCTCAAGTGTAACTTTTTCTGTTTTTCGCTTTAGCATCTTCGCTTTAGCATCTTAGACTAGCATCTCGCTTTAGCATCTTCGCTTTAGCATCTTAGACTAGCATCTAACACTTTAGCATCCTAGACTAGCATCTTGGACTAGGACTAGCATCTTAGACTAGCACTTTAGACTAGCATCTAGCATCTTTGATTAGCATATCCTTGGCTGCCCACTAGCCTATAAATATGTATCCCCAACCTCTAGGTTGGCAATGGCTTTGTGTTTTGTGAATGAAGAAAACCAGAAAATTGTCCCATCTTGAGTGCCATCCTCTTTTCAATGAGAGTAACCATTGATATACTATCATAAATATGTATCCCCAACCTCTAGGTTAGCATGCCTTTATGTTTTGTGAATGAAGAAAACCAGAAAAATTGCCCCATCTTCTTTTTCAATGAGAGTAACCATTGATATACTATCAAGCTCAACGACAGGAGCACTTCGGGAGTGTTCATCGGCTACGCGAAGGGTGCGAAGGCCTACTGCATCCTTGACCCAGAGACAGCGTGTGTGCACGGCGCGCGACATCGTGTTCGACGAAGGGCGAGGTTGGGCGTGGGGCAAGATGGTGGATGATGGCTCGGCTTCGACGTACGACGACTTCACCGTCGAGTACGTCCACTTCGAGGGAGCTGGGGGAGTGGGCAGCTCTTCTTCGCCGAGCATGCATACCCCAATCCCTGAGCCTCCACCGACTCCGACAACTGTGGTGTTGGCTGCGACGAGCTCTCCACCGCCACCACCACCGCCGGCCACGCAACGCTCTCCAGCGCCGACAGCTATTTCTCCAGGCACATCTACACCAACACCTGCTCATGTCGAGCACAGCCCGGTGGAGTTCACTACTCCGCTCTCTCATGACGAGGAGCGTGTCGACGCGTACTACGACAGCGAGCCGTTGAGGTATCGCACGATGGAGGACCTTTTCGGCGACCTACCGGTGCTGGGACCGGTGCCTCATGACCTGGAGGCACAGTTGCATCTTGCATGCGACGACGGCGAGCCTCGCTCCTTCACGGAGGCCGAGGGACACGTGGCATGGCGCCGCGGTGAAGCTGGAGATGGACGCGGTTGAGAGGAACCACACTTGGGAGCTTGCTGATCTTTCCCCTGGACACCGCGCGATCACCCTTAAGTGGGTGTTCAAGCTGAAGAAGGATGAAGCCGGTGCCATTGTCAAGCACAAGACTCGCTTGGTGGCACATTGGTTTGTGCAGCAGGAGGGGGTCGACTTCGACGATGCTTACATTCCCGTGGCACGGATGGAGTTCGTGCGGCTTCTTGCACTGGCTGCCCAGGAGGGCTGGTGCGTCCACCACATGGACGGCAAGTCGGTGTTTCTCAACGGCGACCTAAAGGAGGAGGTGTACGTGCACTAGCCGTCGGGATTCGTGACCCCCGGCAAGGAGGGCAAGGTGTTGCGCTTGCGCAAGGCCCTCTACGGCTTGCGACAGGCACCACGGGCGTGGAACGACAAGCTGGATTCCACGCTGAAGGGGATGGGTTTTCGAGCAAAGCCCGCACGAGGCGGTCATCTACCGGCGGGGCAACGGCGGCAATGCCCTGTTGGTGGGTGTCTACGTCGACGACTTGGTGATCACGTGCACCAAGGATGCGGAGGTGGCAGCGTTCAAGGAGGAGATGAAGGCCACCTTCCAGATGAGTGACTTGGGGCCTCTCTCCTACTTGGGGATCGAGGTGCACCAGGGCGACTTCAGCATCACACTTCGATAGACCGTCTATGCCAAGCGCATCGTTGAGCTAGCTGGGCTCACCGGCTGCAACCCAGCTCTTACTCCGATGGAGGAGAGGCTAAAGCTCAGTCGTGACAGCACGACATAGAAGGTGGATGCCACGCAGTACCAATGCCTTGTGGGGAGCCTTCGATACCTTGCCCACACGCGACCAGACTTGGCGTTCTCCATCGGCTACGTTAGTCGGTTCATGCAGCGACCGACGACGGAGCACCAGCATGCCGTCAAAAGGATCATCCGCTATGTTGCGGGGACTCTCGACCATGGCCTCCACTACCCAAGGTGTCCCAGAGCGACACATTTCGTCGAGTACAGCGACAGCGACCACGTTGGCGACATCGACACCAGCAAGAGCACGAGTGGGGTGCTCTTCTTCCTCGGCAAGTGCCTCGTTAGCTGACAGTCAGTCAAGCAGTAGGTGGTGGCCTTGTCCAGCTACGAGGCTGAGTACATAGCGGCTTCCACCGCTTCAACTTAGGCGCTCTGGCTCACTCGGCTGCTTAGTGATCTCCTTGGCAGAGACGCCGAAGCAATGCAGCTCAGGGTGGACAGCAAGTCCGCTTTGGCCTTGGCAAAGAACTATGTCTTCCACGAGCGCAACAAGCACATCAAAGTGAAGCACCACTTCATCTGAGACTACTTGGAGGAAGGGAGCGTCAGGGCAAGCTACATAATACCAAGGACCAACTTGTTGATCTTCTCACCAAGCCTCTTGGTAGGATCAAGTTTCAGGAGCTTCGCGCCAGGATTGGGATGATTCAAATCTCCCGAGAAGACAACGCACAAGACTTAGGGGAAGAATGATGGAATAAGTCTAGTGCGGTGAAAGAATAAGTCTAGTGCACCTTTTTTCAGTTTTAGCTTTTCCGCTTTAGCATCTTAAACTACATCTACGCTTTAGCATCCTAGACTAGCATCTTGGACTAACATCTTAGACTAGCATCTAGCATCTTTGATTAGTATATGCTTGACTGCTCACCAGCCTTTATATATGTATCCCTAACCCCTCACAGGTTGGTCATGGCATTCTAGTGAGAAAATATGGAGAAAATTGCCCCAGCTCTGAGTGTCATCCCCAGGGTTACCGATTTCGCCGGAGCTTGCCCGTACCGCTCCTGCGTGGCAGCGCGGTTTTCGCACGAAAACCGCGGAGAAATGAACAGTAAACGTATTTGAATTTGAATCGATTTGCCGTGCCGCGGTTTTCGTCCAAACCACACGAAAATCACGACGAAGTGAACAATGATGGAATTTAAATTTGAGCCAAATTCGTGCCGCGGTTTTCGCTAAAACCGCAAGAAAACTGCGCCACATACTACGGTTTTTGCGGTGGACTGAGAGAAATTTATTTTTGTGAATTACTGATAAATATATTTTTGTGATAAAATGATTTTTCAAATCTTTTGAATTCGCACGAAATTATTCAAACGAAACCGCGGGGATGCCGTTTCGCACCCCCGCGATACGCGCGAAAACCGTGGCGTTTTTCGCGGTATCGCAAACTCTCATCCCTCACAATGCGAGTGTTTTCCCTAACATCCTTTGCTAACATTGTAAGTATTCGAATTGAAAACAATGTTGGTCCTCATACGTCAATCTTTTAAAAAATCCATATTACATTTTGGTTTTCAACGTCAATCTTTTACTCGTCATAGCACGCATACCGTCAACATTAAAACCTTTGATGACTAGTGTACATGAAAGTACTTATATTTATCACATAAATAACTATTTTTTATTTGCATTACCAAACACTTTGATATCATTATATTTTTATGATTGTACAATATATATAATTCGAAAAATGGACGTTCAAACAAGTGTGCTGGATATGTTCAATTCTGTCTCTTGTTGAGATAATTTTTTGTGTGCCCCTGAACCTCTCATACTATTTTATGCCCCTGAGTTTTTTACTCATCGCCTGCATGCTCCTTTTTCATTTTTATTCCCTATATGCCCCTTCTGTTATTTGATCGTGAGTTGACTGTTATTTTTGTAGAAATGACCATATTGCCCTCACTCATGACCATAAACTGTAAGCTATCCTCACGTAAAATCGAAACCATCACAAAAAAAATATCAGCTATGGAAATAATCAAAGCAGGATTATTTCACCTCACGTTTGAACAATTTTTTTTCTTTTCAAACTAATTTCAGTCAAATTAAAACAAATTTCAAAGGTTATGAAATTACCCAAACCACAATTTAAAAGGAGAAAATCACCCACATATCTCTTACTACGTTAAAAGTGGAGTCGTCCTCCTCCACCCCATTTCCCCACAGCGCGCAGCACATCCGTGCATGGAAAGTAACCACCAGATTCGATGTTTTATTCTCAATCATCCTCCTAGCCCATCCCTAATTATATGGGCCTGGCCCGTTACAACGTATGTGCATGTTACTAGTAACAGGAAAAAAGGGTATTTTACCCATAATTTTGAGGACCAACACTGTTTTCAATTTCAGGTTGATTTCAACCAAATTTGCTTTTCTAATTTACATAATTTTTCCTAAAAATATTCCATGTAACTGAAAGGGAATTCGTGGTGAGGGTTTTGATTTTGCTACATGATAATATGGTCAGTTTAATAAACTTCTCGGTCAACTTACAGTCAACTAACAGAATGGGCAGTCAGAGACATAAAGGAAAACATAGGACATATAGGGGATGAAACATAACACAGCACGAAAAGGATTGAGCAAAACTCGAGGGCATCCAAGTAATTTTCTTGCAGAAGAATGGTGTCACTATGTTCTCTTGCATTGTTGAATAGCATTTACTTCATTTGCCTGCATTGAACAAAAAAAATCTGTACAGTTTTGTGCATTCCCTGAATCTTTATTTTTTCATTGAACTGTTGTAAATGTGCACTGTCTATGAGAATCTAAATGAACATAATTAGTTCTGTTGCTGATCCTATAGGCCATAATCAATTAGGCCACACCTGACCAGATGTAATGTAAAAGATCGATATAGCTACTTGCTGTTCCTTTATTAATCTGGGTAGACAGCTATATAAATCTTGCCTGGATTTTTCAAGATGGGTTACTTGACTTATGCTGTATAGATTTGATCTTCAAGCTTATATAACACTGTAATGAAGAAGTATGGGCACTTGTATAACACACAACCACCCACCACCTCTTGCCCGCCTGGCCTGCACTCTTGTATGCATTTTTGTCCTGCTACTTGAAGTATGTTTTTATTCTTCAACTATTGATGCATATTTTATTCCATCATGAAGTATTTTCCCCTAGGCTTGACTGTAGTGATTTTTGAATAGTTCCCTGAGCAGTGATGATTTTTAATAATTAGATCTGATAATTCATATTTGATTTTGTAGTACTTTGGTGGAACAAATTTTGCACGGACAGCTGGTGGTCCACTTCAGATAACAAGCTACGATTATGATGCTCCAATTGATGAGTATGGTATGTAAAAGTTCTAAATAAATGTTGGATGTTTTAGGACCTTATCTTATTCTATTTAAAAGTTATATTGGTGTTTCTTTGTTTTATATAAAGAGATGCTACCTGAGATCCATGAATTGCTATTTTCAGGTATATTAAGGCAGCCTAAGTGGGGGCATCTGAAAGATCTACATGCTGCTATCAAACTTTGTGAGCCAGCTCTTATTGCAGTGGATGGCTCACCTCAATATATAAAGTTAGGATCAATGCAAGAGGTTGGTTGTCATCTTCTTTGTTTTGATTTCACAAATTTTCTGGACAATTCTATTACCTTTTTATTAAGGGAAAGTGACACCACTTGTTCCAGCACTTTGATGTTTATGTGTTTACTTATTTTTCCATTCTAAAGAAATAGTGGTAGACTGACATATGTAAATGTCATGGGCAGCCAGCAGGCTGCCACCGGCCCAATAGGCCCAAGAGTCAGTAGCGGCCCAATAGGCCCAAGAGTCAGTCGCTTAGACGCTAAGTTAGGTTTCGGCTTGGTCGCCCCTCTATATAAAGAGAGGTAGGTCTGTCATTTGGAGGAAGCAATCAATTATGAAGAAACAACAATTCTAGTCTCCCCCAATCTCTCAAGCTCTTGGCAAAGCATAAGGCCTAGTTATCCCCCAATTACCCAAATATCCACATACATTACATCTGGTATCAGATAGCCTGTCGATCCTTCCCATCAAAAAAAAATTCGATCCAGATCGCCGTTCGCAGCCCAACCCTAATTTCCAACTCCCGATCTCAGCCGTCGGGAATCCCCTCGACCCGCGCAGCCGCCACAACCACGCTCCCTGCGCGAATCATCGCCGTCGCCCTCCAGCGCCCGATCCAGCCAGCCGCCGCGCCTCCTCGTCCGCCGCGGGTTCTCTCCGCGCCACCCCACCATGCGACGTCGCTGCCTGATCCGCGGCGATTCCGCTTCCTCTGATCCCCACCATCGCGCCGTCCGCGGTCCGGCCACCGCTCCACCTCCACTCGCCGCTCGATCTGCGCCGCATCTCCACCACCACGCGCAGCCGCCCCCCGCCGCCGCCACCACGCGCCACCCGCCACCCGCCGTCACCCCACCATCATCCGCGCGGACCCTTTCCCCACCACAGCCGCCACGCCGCCACTTCCCACCTCCCTTCGCCGCGCCGCCACATCCCACTGCGCGACGCCCTCCAACACGACGTCCGTGCTCCCTCCGTCGTGAGCATTCGCGACACCGCGACGTCTGCTGCTCCGCGTCTCCGTGTTGATCGCGAGGCCGCCCGCCCTTTTCTCCATCGAGCAGCCGCATTCAGCCACCGCCCCGGCCCCTCGATGGATTTTCCTCAGTTTGATGGGACCTCCGACCCGGTGGCCTTCGTCAACCAGTGCGAGTTCTACTTCCGCCGAGAGCACATCATGATGGAAGAACAGGTATGGCTGGCTTCCCGCAATTTGCAAGATGACGCCCGGGTTTGGTTCCGCCAAGTTCAGGAGGAGGAAGGCACCCCGCTGTGGCGTCGCTTCACCGAGCTCCTGCACCGGCGTTTCAAATCGCCCCCGTGCCCCAACCTGCTCCATCAGGTGGCCCTTCGCGTCGACAACTCCCTGCGCATCCTCGCTGAGGTGTCCACACAACTGGATCGCCTCCGGGTGCGTCTCGAGGCGAAGGACAAGGAGGACCGTGAACGCCGGGCGGCTGTACGCCTCCAAGCAGCCGTACGGGGACTCCTGGCACGCCGCCAAGCGCAGGCTCTTCGTGCCATAAAAGATCGAAGGAGCAAGCAACGGTGCGCCTCCAGGCAGCAGTGCGAGGATTGCTTGTCCGTCGTATGGTGCGGAAGATGCGCATGCTCCTCAGCTCGCCACTGTCATGCGTGTTCATCCACTCGGACTCACCGATACGGCCTGCTGCTCCAATTGAAGTGGAGGTCCAAGTATGGGCATTTCCAGTGCAGCGAACGCGCCGCACCATCCAGCATCAGGCATCCGTGGCTATGGGCGTCTCATTCATCCTTGTTCCTGCCGTGGTGCTCGACAAAGCCAATGTAAGCACGGGCTGCTTCAAACTCCACCCTTCAGCCCACATGAAGTCAACAGAGGCGCTCTTCCCATGGGATCCAGGAGGATATAGTTGTATTTTAGTCTTAAATAAAAATGGGAAGCCGAGATGTAAAAGGCTTAACCCTAGGTCGCGTCAGCTATCCAGCTCGAGGACGAGCTGGGTCTCCGAGGGCGGGGGAGATGTCATGGGCAGCCAGCAGGCTGCCACCGGCCCAATAGGCCCAAGAGTCAGTAGCGGCCCAATAGGCCCAAGAGTCAGTCGATTAGACGCTAAGTTAGGTTTAGGGTTGGTCGCCCCTCTATATAAAGAGAGGCAGGTCTGTCATTTGGAGGAAGCAATCAATTATGAAGAAACAACAATTCTAGTCTCCCCAATCTCTCAAGCTCTTGGCAAAGCATAAGGCCTAGTTATTCTCTTGGCAAAGCATAAGGCCTAGTTATCCCCCAATTACCCAAATATCCACGTACATTACAGTAAAGCTATGGAAGGATCCATGGGTGTATGAGGTGACCTGGATATGGTTACTGCTTACAGCAACCGGTAGAGTTATGCAGGCCATCAAAGAACTAAAAGGAATCATCTATTGACTGTTATCATGGCTGCATAGCTGCAGCTCTATTTTATACCCCATGGGAGCCTCTATTTCAAATGTTTGCCCTTGTAAACTTTTCTCTATGTGCTCACAGTTTTTCTGGGTTTTTAAATTACATCTGTTTACATGTGCAAGCTCCATGGTTCCACCAAGTGAGCAGCCAACATAGCTCCCTATGGGATGAATACTACTGGATATGTTTATCCATGCAAGAGAAAACGAGAGGGGTTAGCCCTTTTCTTTAAAGAAAATAAAAGATGAGAGGTCAGAATGAGCCTGAATGAGAAGTCTAGGGACAAAAACTGATGGTCTCAGAAGTTTAATATGACATTCACTTTTACATAATTAATTTCGATATTAGTTTGTCTCGTCTTCTGAGTAATTAACTGCTCTATATCTTAGCTGACAAATTGCCCTCTAGTAGGCAGAAACTAGCTGCTTACTATTTTTGTAAAGGTAAAAGTTGAATTTTGTCAAAGTTCTCTAAATTCCTTGAAGTTTCAACTTCAAGTAACATTTAGATTTTAGATACAAATGCCAACACAATCAATGCAAAGATACCCCGAATCAATCAGTTTACTATTTGTACTACTGGTTAACCAGTAACTTGCTGGATTTTGTAACCTGACCACTCAATTCTTCCTCGTCTTTCTTTATGGGCATGGGCAAGGGGGGACTTACATGCACTGCTGATCTCTGAACACTTGGCATCTAGGGTCCTAATGGAAGCACCAGAATTTCAATGAAATGGCATAATAAACCCTTTTTAATTTTTGCAGATGACCCTGCCGATCTCTTTCTTGTTAATGCACGTAACTTCAAAATTTGTTTTTCTTGACTAAATAGCCAATTCCATTACATAACAAACAACTAAAACGGCATAATGTTCTTAGTTATTTGACTCTGCATAAAAGGGAATTTATTTTCCGTTCCGAAGTGGAATCTGTTCTCATTTAGATGGTATCTCCAGTCAGCCCTGCTTGGTTGATTTTCTGAAGTTAGGAACATAAAAAAGTAGCTTGTGTATGTGATATCGTTGGCCACTGAACAATGTTGTGCGAACAATTTGCTCCGTGGATTATTGCATATTGATTGGCGAGAAAGCAAATATCTTAAAAGACTCTCTATCCTACAATGTATCACGTCTTCGACATCTCATTGTCTCCAACAAACACCGCAGAAATTATTAAATTTTTCGTGACGAATCTAATGGCTCCATTTTCATATGAAAAGTTCTAAATACCTTTTGATATGGAGTAAATTTCAGATAACTGCAACTATTTTGTCAAAATTATCAATTTACTGCAACTTTATCTAGACATTTCAGATAACTGCAACAATAGTGTACGATTTTATCAGAGAACTGCAATTTTATTTGCCTGGTATGTTTTGGGCCCGCCTGTCATACACACTTGCAATATGTATGCTGGTGTAAGTCAGGTCCACATGTCATACGCACAAGGGGGAGGGGGGTAAAGGTGCAGTTTTGTGAAATACCCATCTGAAGTTGTAGCAAAGTGATAGTTTTGACAAATATATTTGTGGTCAATGTTATGGAAGTTTGAGTGTTCATTTTTTAAAACATCTTACGTTTATGAACAGAGGTAGTAGATGGTTATTGGATAGCATGGCAGTCACACGGCTTAAGTTATACAGTTATATTTGGCATGGGATGTTGACTTACTTTATGTATATTTTACATTGCGAATGACTTACTTTTGCATACATTTTACATTGTGAACACCAATGCTTTGCTTGTTGATTCAGGCACATGTATATTCCACTGGAGAAGTCCATACAAATGGAAGCATGGCAGGAAATGCACAGATTTGCTCAGCTTTTCTTGCCAATATTGATGAACATAAATATGCATCAGTCTGGATCTTTGGTAAATCTTATAGTCTACCACCATGGTCTGTGAGCATACTACCAGATTGTGAAAGTGTGGCCTTCAATACTGCACGGGTATGTAGTCACTAATTGCATGCAATATCCCTATGAAGCTATAAGTGTTGAGCCAGTCACATGCTTATGCAAATACAGTTGAGATTAGGTTGCAATGTACAGAAACTTTCTGGAACTGCCCTTCTGGTGGTTCCAGTGGTTTGTGGTCACATTGCCCACACCATATTTTTTGGTTAAAAGATTTTCTGTCCAGTTCCTACATATCCCCTTGACATATGCTTGCTACCTGGATTGAGTATACCATTGATTATTACATATGGCCGAAAATTAACCTTGGAAAACTGAATACTCAATATTTATCCAGAAACTGACCAAAAACCTACTGGAACTGCCTTTGTGGTGGTTTTGGTGATGGCCTGGTCTCAGTAGTCAGTACCCATGTTGTTGACTTTTCAGATCGAACTGGAATTTGAATTGTGCAGAGTTGTCATACAAAACTGTGTTCAGAATGCCACTACTATCAGTAAATTCTCCATATTAATCCATCCTAAAATATGGTAGCAACACATCCACTGAATTTAACACATCACAGAGATAATCAACAATACTAAAACTGTCAATTTATTCACCACACTATACACCAGTTCCAAAATCCGCTCTATGCGCAGTGCCGCAGCCCTCCCATGGGCCCATGTTTACATTACGCCCTCTTACCTTTTGTCCTCAACTTCGTGTGGCCTGTGACAGTATGGTGGCTGTGTGGCTAGGTGGAATTAATGCCACTGCACCACTACTATACCTGGGCCCATGGTATTATAGTGGCAAAGGCTATTTGTGTTTCATGACAAATACACTAGTTTTGGAACACAAACCGTGAAATTTACTGCATGCACATTTACAAGTTCTTGTGATATATGCAGCTCATTTACAAAATAGTTTCCCAGATTATTCTTAGAATCCATTTAACATCTAAAATGTTAAAATTACATGTTCCCATCTGTCCTCAAGAACAGAAGGCTACCAATTGGTTAGAAAGAAGTTTTACCAACCTTTTTCTTGAATACACAAGAGAGTCGCATATCATTTTATTAAGAAGGGAGAGAAAAAACATGAACAGGGAAGGGAGCAGCTCCCAAGTCCCACCCTCACCCGAACCACCAACATGCCTTAGCCTTTTCATGAAAAAACACACAACCAAAAAATGACCTCACCCAAGGTTTTACCAACCTTAACAGCATAATGTTTTTAAATCACCATTTACGGTATTTGTGTAAGTTTATAAATTGCTCAGGTATTTTTTTTGTCCCAAACAATAATATCTTGTCTGATTCTCAAATATTTGCCTAGGTTTTGACCCGTGAAATCTTCGTGGCATTTGCATTATGACATATATTTGCCAGGAGCCACTTTTTGAAGGGGATATGCTAGCAACTATTGATGTAGTTTATTGTCACTGGAATCTAGAACCTATCTGAAGCCTTTTTTTTCCTGTTATTCATGCATTTCTTAGTTTGTCACAGTCTGGGTTACAACATAAAAATGCCTGCAAGTTTTTGGACGCCAGTCTAAATGTCAAACATAAACATAGTAGACTTTGTTAAGTTGTAGTAGATGAAATATTGACACGAAATGCATGATCGTTCTCTTATTGTTTACTTGTACATTTTTCAGATTGGTGCACAGACTTCAGTTTTTACTGTAGAATCTGGGTCTCCCAGTCGTTCAAGTAGACATAAGCCTAGTATCCTCTCACCTACAGTTGGAGGTCCGTATCTCTCAAGTACTTGGTGGACTTCTAATGAGACTATTGGTACATGGGGTGGAGACAATTTTGCTGTTCAGGGAATATTAGAACACTTGAACGTAACGAAGGACATATCTGACTACTTGTGGTATACTACCAGGTGAGTGTTGACTACATGCTGTTGGAGAATATATGATTTTGTGAGATCAGATACTATAGAGAACCATCTGCTATTATTTTTCTTGTATTTAGTCCATGATTAGTTGACTTGACATTTTGAAGTACGCATTCTGATAATGTTTATTTGTGTGCAAGTGTGTACAAGAAATCATAAGAGTCTTATGCTGTACACTTGTGTCCAAATTGTTATTGGTGATGGTCATCAGCACCAAAAGGAGTATTATCTCTAGTGATATGATGTATGCGTGGGGAAAATTTGATTCCTCAAATAACAAAAGAGAGAATGCAAATATTGTAGTACCACTGCCAGTGTCCCAAGCCCACTTGTTGACCTCACGTTGGGTGTTAATTTCCCAGTTATACGTCTTATGTAGAATATTGTTTAGCACTCTGCTTGCATGCAAACACGAAAGCAGACTGAGTTCTCCATTCAATTTTAATTTTTCAATGAAATTTCAACTGTGTATATTACTATATATTGACTATTTTCCACTATTTAGAATTTCAAATTCGAACCCAGAGTATAACTCCAAAATGATGTCATGTTCATTGTTCTGTACCAGTATGCAGTTTGGATGGCATGTATAGTTTGCTAACAATCCTCGTTGTTTCCAACAGTCTAATTACTATTAACATTTTCTCAATTCAACAGGGTAAACATTTCTGATGCCGACATTGCATTCTGGAGTTCGAAAGGGGTTCTTCCTTCATTAACAATAGATAAAATTCGTGATGTAGCTCGTGTATTTGTAAATGGCAAGCTTGCAGGTATTAATTGCAATTTCTTAATCTTTATGAAAAAATGCTTTGCATTTAATTTGTCAGTGTTTATATGATTTTTTTGTTTATATCATTTCATTAAGAAGGAATAAAAGACGAGGAAGTGACTAAAACGTCATTCTCCCCCAAAACACTTGCAAGAAGTTACAAAATGAAAGGCTCACATGACCCAACTTTACCCAACTAGGGTAACCGACCTTCTAAGGAACTCACTGAGCTTAGTGGCTCCGGCCAAACACCAAAGACTACACTCATTTGCTACAGTTTGAATGACAGCCATAACACTAGGACTAGCCCCATTAAACACACAATCATTCCTATGCTTCCAAATCTCCCAAGCCACTAGGATAATGAGATAATTGAGACCTTTTTCCGCATCCTTATTACATTTATTTAATTGTTATTCACCCCATGAGCCGACAACTTCCCTACTTGGATATAACTGTTATTCACCCCATGATATAACTGTTCAATCAGTTGGAGTGGAGATCAACATTAAGTATTGGATAATGAAGTACTTTAGCCCCACCTGTTTTAAGCTTCCTGGCTGTAAGCTTTTTGTGTAGAGCATTTGATTATCATTGATACAAGCTGGGAGCCAAAGATGCATTTGATTAGAGTATGTGATAAGGTGATACCGTGATAAGCCGTTTCCCCTAAAACACTGATACATGTGTATATATATAATGATTTAAAGATATAGAAGTTAGATATGCAGTGGAGGAGATTAGGTTGTATAGTTGTATGATAGTTGTCTAGTTGGCAGCTTTAAACTGGCTTTTCATGGGCATCCAAGGAAGGGGTTTGACCTAGAGGTATCAGGGAGGAAGTAATGAGTTATTGCCATTTTTTTTTAATGAACAAAAAAGAGAAGTTACCAAATCATGTCCAGTACATACCATTATCTGATTTGGATTTCAGGAGGTACCCATGCTACATAGCTGGGATCTTGTTAAGCGCTCAGAAATTAAATGGTCTGGTCTCTGGTATAACATTTGAAAATGCAGTCTTGCATGCTCTGGTGTTACATTTCTTCATTAACGCATTCATAGCAAGACTTTAGTTGTTTAATAAGGTTCCTTTCAATATGAAGGCAGTCAAGTTGGTCACTGGGTCTCACTGAAACAACCAATTCAATTGGTTGAAGGGCTTAATGAGTTGACGTTACTTTCAGAGATTGTTGGCTTGCAGGTATTTGAATTTTCCTTTTTGGAAGTTGATTTTATCTCTCTGAGATTTGCAGAAAGTCTATTTAACAAACTCATCCCAACCTATCTTTTAACCCCATAAACATGCAAAACCTGGGTCAATTGACATTTCCAAGGTTATTTTGATGACATGATGTAATCGCAGTGACTTTTGTTGATAGAGATCCATCTGATGGGGATTTTGCAAGCACATTGTCTACCTCTATTTTCTTTTAAGACCCATCAGCAAAAACGTACTATCTAGCTATCAAGATGACAAAAACCACTGAGCCCTGTTAGCATTCTGTCTAAGGGACTAGATGTCCAGTTATCCAGTTTATTTGTAGTTTAATGGATTAAGTGGAATTCTAATAAGCTCAAGAATGCATTAATTCCTTTTTTGCATGTTCAATTTAAGCTTAGCATTTGTATCATGAGGCCAGGAGCATTCATACCTGTTGTAATAAATTGTTAATTAATATGAGATTTCAAGGTGCAATCACACATAGCAAAAGGGCATATCCTTTGTAGGTTTCCCTTTATTGATGTGGTTTTAGTTGTTCTAACCACACAGTACAAGTTTTTACCCAGGTTGAGACACGTTTGGTATGTGAAAATTTCTTATTCCTAATCCTGTAAACTTAACAAAGTAATAGTGAGCGAAGAACTTTCATTTATGTTGAAGCTAGAACAATCTATACAATGCCCGTGCATGTGATGGTATCATTTTATTTGGTTATATGTCTGCTTCTATTATATAATAGATTGTTTATTGTATCATGACCTCTTGGACAAATGCAAAGAACTATGGTGCTTTCTTGGAGAAAGATGGAGCTGGATTTAGAGGTCAAGTAAAACTCACTGGCTTGTCAGATGGGGACATTGACCTAACTAATTCCCTTTGGACATATCAGGTAATAACAGTTCATAGTTGCATACTTTTTCTGTAACAATTCAGATTGTGCGTACGGTTGTGCTACACACGGTATTATTAGTTTGCTAAATATATTGCTTTTTTTTGAAAATTCGGTTCAGGATCGGTAAATAGCAAATTATTCTGGTATGTCGGCAAATACCATATCTTACAAGGTTGACTGCCAGAAACCAAGAACGAAAAAAACCATACAGAATACCAAACAATGGTACAGTATGGTGTGTTTTTTCATTATGAGAATAACAATGCACTGCTCCAGTAACAACGTAGGCCTTGTTTGAACTTTTAGTCATCTTTAGTTTCGCTTGTTTGACTGCAATTAGTCTGGTTTTCTTTTCTTCCATTCATATTGCCATGGCACCAAAGAAATTTTTACTTTGGAAGGATATATGTATGTGTGTTGCATGGTTAAAACTGTTCTGCAGCCATAGAAATTTTACAATAGAAGGATAAAGATGCTACAGTACTAATGTTAAGGGCACTAAGCTGTCAAATTGCGGATGCCATTTGCCAAAAATTTTCATTGCCTTACTGCTAAAGAATACAACAAACTGTAAGGTGCATAACCTGGGTTTAAAAAAAAATGGCAATAGTCTGGAGCTGGGGACTGGTTAGGGAAATGGTTACCGGCCACAAGGAATTAAGGATATGGACTTCTGTTTGGCCACTCACCAGCTGGTAACCACCCATACCTGTTATCTGGCAAAAATTGAAATTTTTCGATTTGAAATTCTTGTCAGGGAAAATCCGGAATTACTGGTATTCTGAACCTTGTCCCCACCACAAGGTTCATGGAATGAGACTAGTGCTTGCCAAGACACCACAGCAGCCCCTTTATATAGGTCTTAGGGAAATTGTGCGCTAAATGAGAGAGTTCTTCTAACAAATCTTCATCTAATCTTGGTTAACTGTCTCATCCAACATATAGCTAACATGTTGGCTTTATGGTTGTGGTTCCCTCTGGCCAAGCCCATGACACCAATAAAGTTTGGAAATGACCTAACTGACACGGTAAATATTTCATTTTTTTCACACCGTGGTTTTTCTACAATAGCTAACATGTATGTCTAAATACAGGTCGGCTTGAAAGGTGAGTTTTCTATGATTTATGCTCCAGAGAAGCAGGGATGTGCTGGGTGGAGTCGCATGCAGAAGGACAGTGTACAGCCTTTCACTTGGTACAAGGTAAGTGCCATTTCACCTGAATATAGATGCTTCTGTATCTTGTTGATGATATCATGGTATTTCGGCCTCGGTTTGGTTGGTGACTTGAAAGTACCTGAGAAAATTTTATGCGTTAGAGCTATCTGAGATTTAGATGAAATGTGCCTGACCAAGCATGCCTGAGAACAACTTGTTTGGTGGGTGTGCATGCCTGAGACAAGATATTTTTGGATTATACACGCATAATTTTATTGCTTTTAGTATATATGTATAATCAGTCTCTGGGAGACATTATTAAGTTCATGCATATGCTACTAATTAGTTTGTGGAATAAAAATTTATAATCCCACAATACCCGCCATGCATTGCCAAGGCTCCAATTACATAATGTGGTTAGATTAATTGCAAATCTTCTCGCATAGGCTGCTGCATGCCAAGCTTTAGCTGACTGATTTTGGATGCCTGAGCCCAGATAATGATGAGGCCTGAGTAGCTCACGCCAGGCAAGCTTTGTGGCTCAGAAAATTAACCAAACAGTGTTTCCTGGGGAGGTGTCCAGCCTAGCAATTTATTCTGAGGGAGCTAACCATACGTCCCTAAATGTCCTGTCCCTTAACAGTTAGCATTACACTTTTGGAGGCAGCATGAGTAGATCTTTTGTATAAACTCTCCTTAGTTCAGGCAAATCTGGCAGAACTTTTGCAAATTTATTGTTTTTTCACTACTTCGTGTTATACTGGATGGAAACTCAAGCTACATCACTTTTATATATTCACGAAAAATCTTGCATTTACAGACCATGTTTAATACCCCTAAAGGTACCGACCCTGTTGCCATTGATTTTGGGAGCATGGGAAAGGGTCAGGCTTGGGTGAATGGGCATCTAATTGGTCGCTACTGGTCATTAGTAGCTCCAGAATCTGGGTGCTCATCTTCGTGCTACTACCCAGGAGCCTACAATGAGAGGAAGTGTCAATCAAACTGTGGAATGCCTACACAAAACTGGTATTGAGAACAAATACTTTCAGCATATTTCTATTATTGCTTGGCATTAATTTTCTAGTTTCCTGTTATTCGTATTTAATTGAATAAAAATTCTTCATATTTGTTGCATTTACTATAAGTGCTACATGCACACTAACCACCCATCTTGTACCTTTCTTTTGGGGAATTTATTGACAGAAATCACAGTAGCTACCCATGAAATATCATACTCCTGATAAATGTAAAGAACAAACAGAATAAATATTATGATCTAACTGGAACTTTGTCATACCCTGTGTGTGTTTGATAGAATCTTCTTCTGAGACTTCTGGATGAGAATAGTTTGTTTGCAGTTCTTTTTTCAATATGCTTGTGAAGTGTACCATAACAAACATGTGATTTCCTAATTAGGTACCACATACCAAGAGAATGGTTAAAAGAGTCACACAATTTATTGGTTCTGTTTGAGGAAACAGGAGGTGATCCCTCACTGATATCACTGGAGGCTCATTATGCCAAAACAGTATGTTCAAGAATTTCGGAAAATTATTATCCTCCCCTTTCTGCCTGGTCGCATCTTTCAAGTGGCCGTGCCTCAGTGAATGCAGCAACTCCAGAACTGCGCTTGCAGTGTGACGATGGGCATCTGATCTCTGAGATTACATTTGCAAGCTATGGAACTCCTTCAGGTGGCTGCCTGAACTTCTCCAAAGGGAATTGCCATGCAACAAGCACTCTGGACTTGGTGACAGAGGTAAGTTGACATGTATCAACTGCTGAATCGACTAATACCATGCTTCTGATATCAAAGCACCTAGTTAGTTTTTTGTACTCATGTGTCATTAATCTAAAGTTTGGGTAGTTCTAAGCAAAAGGGTTAATTAACTGCATTATCAAATTCGTTACGAAACAAGACAAAAATACACTCAGAATATTTTCTACAGAAATTTTGTTGGTTGAAGTTCCCCTCAATGTGGTTTTTATTGGGTGGAAGTTATTTTGTGTTTCATTGGAAGATGAGTTTGGGCGTATTTACACGGGTCTGCCTTATAAATTTATTCAGACTATCAGATTGGAAAGCAGATACACGAAATTCATTTTAGTACATTTAAATCTTATTGCAAATATGCACTAAAAGGAAGATTTTTTTCTGTTGGCAACACCAAGTGTGCATTAATATTTTCTGTTTGCTGCATTTCCAGGCATGTGTTGGCAACACCAAATGTGCTATCAGTGTTTCCAACGATGTCTTTGGTGATCCATGCCGAGGAGTTCTCAAAGATTTAGCAGTTGAGGCCAAGTGTTCCCCACCATCTACCACCAAAGAGCCTCGCGATGAGATGTGATCTGGAATTCATCATGACACATATGTTGCGAACAAGGTAGGGCTCTCTTAACTCTGCAATGGCACACAGCATTGCTGTTCACGGTTTGTCCCTGTACATCCATGTGTAAAAAGATTATCCCAAAATGGAATGTAAAATGTGAATAAAAAAGCAAAGGAGATTTCCTTGAATTGGTTATGTATATTGTAAGGAATATTCTGCATTGTTCAATTGTAATTCCCCTTATGCATGGATCAGAACACACATAATCGCCAATTGGGTCTTTGCAAAACTACCACACTAGTGTTAACTAAGCACGTCTACTTCCGTGATATATATTAATATATGACATGATATCATGCTAAGGGAAAAAGATGTCTTACTGTTTACAGTGGTTTTGCACACCAATCAGTGTAGATGCTGGGAACAACGTGTGACTGTACTTAGATGAATTTACCTTTTGTTTTCCGGAGACCTCGCTGGAACATAGAACTGTAGTTACGCGTTGTCATGTTCAGTACTTGACACATACGTACTTAGTTAATTCTAATGTGGTAGAAAAGGTATGACATATATGTGAGAATTCTATGAGCTATCCTTTCCCCCTTCTTCAACAAACGGTAACTGGCTCGATATCTGAACCGTCAGAAAGATGGCAAATCCAGCTGCTGTTCTGGCACGTTTTTAACTACGAAATGTACTGCCATTTGAAGTGTTCCTCTGCCTCATATAATCAACACCATCATCCTCCACATGTCCTCAATTTGGATGCTAGAACATGTATGACCAATGCACTAAGTCGAGGATTATCGTGTGAAGCGACGGTGATGGAAGTATTATACAATGTATACAAAGCGTGCAAGTGACAAGATAAGGAGATGCTCATGTTCTTTCTAAGCTGGCAATGAGTATGCGTACATCAGCGAAGTGGATGTTATGTGCTCCTGAGATAATCTTCGACTTATTGAACTGTAACCCTATGTTTAATCATTAATATAAGGTCTCTCTTTACTTAAAAAAAAGATGTTGCTGCCCTTTGGAAACTCAGTGCTGTGGCTTCTTTCCCCGTTGAGCCCCATCGCTCTTGTTAGAGCTAACCAGTGTATGATAATGCACAATACTAGTTTGTATTGTGCAAAATTAGGGCAGAGTGGTCCTCAAGGATTTAGCAGTTGAGACGAGAGCATCACCAACCGTTCATTTAAATTTTATCTTCTAAATATGATAGATATGAGATCACCGATCTAAATAGAGCATCCATACGCATTATGTCCATAGCAAATCACCCAAATATCGTCTCTCCATTTGGGTGATGAAAAAGGATGATGGGGGATTCCCTTCCATTTGGGTAACCAAAAATACAATTTGAGTGATCATCTAAAATAGATGATGGGTTGAGTGATCTGTTGGAGCATAATTTTTCATCAAAATCACTTAAATTTAGAATAAAGCACCATTTAGAAGTGTTGTTGGTGATGCTCTACATGTTCCCAACTCTCTCAGCCACAGAGCCTTGCGATGAGATGAGATGTGATGTGAAAATTGGAATTTATTATGACTGTAATTGCATCGTTGCACCCGGTTTGTCCCTGTATATTCATGTATAAGATAACCCCAAAGACTGAACGAAATGTGAATGAATGTTCTGCATTGCAACCTTGACTCATTGGAATTGACCATTGGAACTAACAGCTAAGACCATTGGTTTCATTTCAAATTGACCATTGGAACTAACCAATTGGAATGGCGAATGCATCACTGTTTTATGGTGGCTGTCTAAAAAATATACTCCCTCCATAATATATGATATATTATGTTCTTACCTTTTGACTGTCAAAAGTTTGACTATTCGTCTTATTAAAAAATAAAAAATATTATTTATTTTTTATATGTTTTATCATTAAATAAACTTTAAAAATGGCTTGTACTTTATCATACTTACACTAGGCTAAGAAGGTAACTCAAGTACTCCCGTGTGCATGTATTATAGATTACGTTTGAAAAACTTATATAGACAGAATACTTAGCTTTTAAATACATCCATATAAACTATGATCTACATATAAACAATTATCTATGATCTTTTTTTTATAAAGTTAGATTTAGTTTGTTTAGAAAACATGTGTAACAAATTAAGTATAATTAAAAGTACGATGTCTTGTCTTGTGTAATGTTTGGTGACTTATTTTAACAAATCATAAAGAACTATTATTGATAAATATATTTTATTTGTACAATCAAGTTAGTCCTCTAGTCCTCCTTCTAGTTGTTACGTACCTACGTATAAATTAACAAAGACATGTTTAAATGATAGGTGTCTATATTCAAATAATGTATTTTATTTTTATACAGTGAAATATGGGTAATATGGATCTTGAATTATTTATTTAATTATAAATAAAACAACCTTTCAAATAAAATAAAAATCAGGTATAACTTAAGAATTATCATCAATTAGATTTTTAATTATTGATTATTTTTATATTAAATTGTTAATTAGTTAAAAAAATAGAAGATAAAGGAATTGAATGTGAGAAGAGAGGAGGAGAATCTTGAAGGGGAGATAGTACGTGTGCATATAATTATAATATATTTTTCTTTACATATTATAGTGTTTTAGTTACTATTAATTAATTTCTTAAAAATAGAATAACAATTTTATTGATTGATTAAGAATATTTTTAGTCGTCTTTTCCTACAATATAATTATAGTAGATATTAAAAATATAAACACTACAAATTATTTTGACTTATTATAATGATAGAATGGGAGTGTAATTTTTTGAACATTACTCAGAGTATTCATTTTAATTTTATTATTGTAGATCTAATTTAATTACTGTGAATACTGTGAAGATATATATGATGACAAAATCTATATCATTATTTATTTTTATAATTTTGTAATTGTTTGAATGTCACACAAAATTCAGAAAATATAACCTCAAAGTGACGTATTTCTTTTCAAAGTTGAATTATAGTGAATTTGGGTCTTTAAATATAAAATAATATAAAGAAATAAACGGATGAATATTGGTTGTATGATTAGATGTTATAGCTGCTTATTTTTTACATAACTTTTGCTTTCTAACTAATATATTTTGAAAGCATTACTTATAGTCATGTTCATTTTACTTTTATGATTGTAGATCTAATTTAATTTAATTATTTTGAAGTTATGTACGATGGTAAAATCTATAATATTTTTATTATTTCATATTTTTTATTACAATTTGAATGGCATCAAAATTCAGTGAAATTTAGGCTTAAACTGTAAATTTAGTCATAAATAATTGAGATATAAGTGCATTATATGATGTAGATGTTATATTTGCTTAATTGTTTAATACAGTTTTTTCTAACTAATAAAACATGAAAATGGGAGAAGGAATAGGTGAAAAAAGTGGAAGGAATTGAGAGGAGGGCTACGTTAGTAATAACGTAGGACACATACGTTCCTTCTGGCCCAAGTGGGCTTCGGTTTGGGAGGTTTTTTCTATAAGATAAATTTAATGGTCGTAAATAATGGGTCCATCAAATTTAATGAAAATCAATGATAAGATGTTTTGCTTTTTCTCAAAATTTTTATTTTTTTAATTTATTAGAGTGCCACGTGATGACTTAAAAACGTTTGTAGGATGCTACGTGACATCTTAGAAGCGTTGGTATAAAGGCATGGTAGCAGTGACCAATATACAAGGCATTCATCATCTCAGATCTATACATGGCATGGTAGCAGTTATACAACCAATACACAAAGCCATTAATCTCAGATCTATACATGAGAGAGCACAGACACCAATATCGGAGATGGATTAACTTGGAGCACAGAGAGAGGGCAGTGACACTCGGTGGCGGCGAGGGAGGAAGACGGCGCCAGGCTCGGGGACGGCGGCAAGGGAGGACGACGACGTCGGGCTCGAGGACGGCGGCGCTCGATGGTGGTGAGGGAGGACGACGACCCTGGGCTCGGGAGGGTGTGAGGGACGGCAGCGACGGGCTCTGAGAGACGGCGGCGGTGCTAGGGTTCTTAGTGAGGACTTCGAAATTTTTTGCGCTAATGTATAGGTCTGAATTAGCACATCTCAATCGGGCTTAATATAAATCCCATCACAGATGAGATCTAGTTCGGCGTGTAAAGGCCGATGGAAAAATTTCATCAGTAACGGGCTTAACCTAAAACCTATCACGGATGACCTTGAAGGGTTACGCGGAGGCTACGCTAGCCGAAAACAAAAACTTTTACCGCGCAAACCAGGAACACTTGTAAGTAAGGGCCGATAGATCGTTACCGATTGGAGTAGAGTGCAGCGGAATAGCCAATCAGGGCAATCCGATCCGGAACAGTGTAGCCGATTCCCGGAGACGCCGATTCGCCAATCGGCCGATTCGAGTCGTCCGGCGCGTTCTCACGCCTCGCTCCGATGCGCCCGACCGCAGCCGATTCCACCACGGCCGATCGCTCCGGTTGCGGCCGATCCGAAGCCGATCAACGCGCGCAACGTAGCGGCGCCTCTGCCGTATCCACACGTCCGGGGACGAACGCCGTACACCCGTGTGCTAGCACGCGATGCAAGGCTAGGGTTTGGCTCGAAAGTGGGAGGGTTTCCGTGGAGATTGATCTCGGCGACTTCGTTGCACGCGATGCAATTGATGTCTTTTCAGCTCTCCACCCCTCCCTCCTTTATATAGAGTTGGCCGACGGGACTAGTGGCCGATTAGGACTCTATTTTGAATCGGATCTCATCCGTATCTCATAGAGTTGGCCGCCCCACACGTCGTAAGCCCATAGGACTCTATCCGATCGGATCCCTATCCGATCGAGCCGTATCCGAGTCCAACTCGAATATCTATTCTATCCCTTAAGCGTGCGACCAGTAGGTTCAGGTATACTCGGTTTCGGCTATAGTCTAACTTAGCCGATCGTCGGATCGAGTCTAACTCAGCCGACTGTCAATAGCGGCGCCTAGCAGCACATATTGACACCATAGTATACAAGAATATAATATCGGCTCGAACTGTAATGTGTACATAAATCCCTTTGCCTCACGATACCGCTTAAGCTATAGGCAAGATGTGTGCCATCCCTTCAATAGCTTAACCATTCACTCGAACCGTATTGGATTATCCGTCCGTTGATTGACTCCTCAATCAACTTAGCATGGCCATGCATTTCTATAATCCATTACCTCGAGGGCCCGAGATATCTCTCCAAAGGAGGGGCAAATTCCATCTTGATCACTCACATCCCACTCCATGTTTCATAGCAAACCCGAAAACTATCTTTATAACTACCCGATTACGGAATAGCGTTTGGTAGTCCCAAAGTAGGCTACTACACATGTTGGAATCCATGGTGATCTCGGGTCTAAGGACTTTGTACCAACACTACTCGAGACCAACTAATGGCACATTAATTCTGTAGTGTCTCATGGTGGGTCTATCCAACAATGTGTTCTCCAACACATATGTCCATGTTTATTGATTTGGTATCTCCATACCCATGATCTATGAGACATGATCATCAATCAATAAACATGCCGATCTTAGAATCATATTTATTCCAACAATATGACATATGATCGTGGATCGTTTAGAAATAGATTCATACATAAAGAGTCTCATAAATAAGTCACGTACTTATTGATCAATACAAGATGTCTATTTCATGGAACTGAATAACACTTTATTCATTTATACATAAACATTGACGTGATATCCAACATCTCCATGTTGCCTCTAGGGCATATCACTAACAATCTCCCACTTGCACTAGAGTCAATCATGTAAGTATCTAATACCCATTGCTCTTGTGTGCGCCTCATGCTTCGGTGAGGGAGAGGTTTTGTCGGCGGATCGGCTATGTTGAGATCCGTGTGCACTTTGCATATCTTGACATCACCTCTGTCCACAATCTCGCGGATGAGATGATATCGCCGAAGTATGTGTTTGGACTTCGATGTGACCTCGACTCCTTGGCTTGCGCAATGGCTTCACTATTGTCACAATAGAGAGACATTGGACCAGTCGTACTAGTCATCACACCAAGCTCGAAACGAATTTCTTGATCCAAACGCCTCCTTTGCGGCTTGAAGCAGCAATGTACTCGGCCTCCATTGTAGAATCGCAACGGTATCTGCTTGGAACTCTTCCAGTGATGCGCGCTCCGTTCGGGCGAGAACACGAACCCAGTTGCGATCTATAATCATCCTTGTCTGTTTGGAAGCTAGCATCGGTGTAACCACTTACAACGAGCTCTTCCTCACCTCCATAGACTAGGAACATATCCTTAGTTCTTCTCAAGTACTTAAGGATATTCTTTACGGCAATCCAGTGACCTTCACTGGATCGGCGGTATCTGCTCGTAGCACTCAAAGCGTACGAGACATGCAGGCGTGTACAAAGCATGGCATACATGATGGATCCAATTGTCGAAGCATATGGAACCATACCCATCTTATTCCGCTCATCATGTGTATGAGGACACGATTCTTGCTAAGATTGATGCCATGTGACATAGGCAAGAAACCTTTCTTGGAATCATGCATGTTGAACCTTTTCAACACCTTGTCAATGTATGTACTTTGGCTTAATCCAATTAGCCTCTTGGATCTATCTCTATAGATCCGAATGCCTAATATATATCTTGCCTCCCTAAGTCTTTCATGGAAAAACTATTTTTCAATGAAGACTTGATGGATTCAAGCATAGGGATATCATTTCCAATCGTAATATGTCATCCACATATAAGATTAGAAATACAATTGCGCTCCCACTGACCTTTTTGTAAACACAGGCCTCTTCTTCGTTTTGATGAAACCAAACCCTTTGATTACTTCATCAAAACGAATATTCCAACTCCGAGATGCTTGCTTCAATCCATAAATGGATTTCGTAGCTTGCATATCTTTCCAGCGATTCTGGATCGACAAAACCCCGAGGTTGTATCATGTATACATCCTCGCTTAGGTTTCCATTTAGGAAAGCCGTTTTGACATCCATCTGCCATATCTCATAATCGAAATATGCAGCAATCGCTAGGATAATCCGAATAGATTTAAGCATTGCGACGGGCGAGAAGGTTTCATCATAATCAACTCCTTGAATCTGTTTAAAACCTTTCGCCACCAATCGCGCCTTATAGATGTGAACATTTCCATCCATATCGGCCTTTTCTTAAAAACCCATTTACACTCAATGGTTTTGACACCATCAGTGGATCAACCAAGTTCCAAACTTGATTGTCGTACATGGATTCTATTTCGGATTTCATGGCTCCAAGCCACTTGTTGGAATCGGGTCCCACCATCGCTTCCTCATAGGTCTTAGGTTCATCGTTGTCCAACAACAATATATCACATTGTTCCGCACTGTACACATCGGTGCACGACGTGATCTTTCGGACCTCCGTGGGGCGGTGTATCTACAACGGTGGCGCAACACTTTGCACCTTCTCGTTGTGGTTACGTGGTCGCGAAACATTTTCGGTGTTTCTTGAACTTCTTCAAGATGCACCCTGCTCCCACTAACCCTTCTTGAAAGAAACTCTTTCTCCAAGAAGACACCGTGTTGGGCGACAAACACTTTGCCTTGTTCCCGATTATAAAAGTAATATCCCTTAGTTTCCTTAGGATATCCCACAAAGAAGCACTTGTCGATTTGGGTGTGAGCTTGTCGGATCGTAAACGTTTTACATAAGCTTCGCATCCCCAAATTTTGAGAAAAGACAAACTAGGGGTTGCCCTGTCCATATCTCATATGGTGTCTTTTCAACCGACTTAGATGGAACTCTATTTAGTGTGAGCGCAGTTGTTTCAAGAGCATATCCCCGGAAGGATAACGGAAGATCACTTTGGCTCATCATCGACCGCACCATGTCCAACAAGGTGCGATTTCTCCGTTCGGACACTCCGTTCCATTATGGAGTTCCGGGCGGAGTTAAGCGTGGAACAATTCCACAATCTTTCGATGATTACCAAACTCTTGGCTCAAGTATTCCCTCCACGATCGATCGTAGAAACTTGATTGTTTTCCTAAATGATTCTGTACTTCATTCGGAATTCTTTGAACTTTTCAAAGGATTCGGACTTATGCCTCATTAAGTAGATATAACCATATCTACTAAAGTCATCGGTAAAGGTAATGAAGTATCGATAACCACCTCGGCCGTTGAACTCATTGGTCCACATACATCGGTATGTACGAGTGCCAACAAGTCACTTTCTCTTTCACTGTGTCCCGTGAAAGGTGCCTTTGTCATCTTACCAAGTAAACAAGACTCACATGTCTCAAATGATTCAAAATCAAAAGAGTGAAGCAATCCATCCTTATGGAGCTTCTCCATGCGTTTCTTATTTATATGGCCTAAGCGACAATGCCGGATAAACGTGGGGTTTATATCATTAGAGAGTTGCATTTACGTATTAATGTTATAGATGGGAGACGCTTCAAGATTCAAAACGTATAATCCATTCACCAATGGAGTATGAAAATAGAACATATCTCGAGATATATTGAACAACCATTGTTCATTGATCTAAAATCATATCCTTCCGCTTGCAAACATGAAGCGGAAATAACGTTTTGACATAGTGTTGGAACACAATAACAATTATTTAATTCCAAAACTAATCTGAAGGTAGATGAAGTGGTATGCTTGTCGAAAGAAGCGTAGCAACGCTTGCTCCATTGCCGACGCGAGTTCACCTCGTCCCTTCTCAATCCTCTACTTCTTCTCATTCCACGCAACGATTTGCAAATATGAGCTACGATCCGGTATCAAATACCCAAGAGTCGTAGGTGAAGTAGCAAGATTAATGTCTATGACATTAATACCTGAAGTAAAGTCGTACTTTGCTTCTTCTTGAGATCCTCCATGTACTTCTTGCAGTTCCTTTTCCAGTGGCTGTCTCCTT
Source organism: Oryza australiensis (assembly GCA_019925245.2). Classification (NCBI taxonomy): domain Eukaryota; kingdom Viridiplantae; phylum Streptophyta; class Magnoliopsida; order Poales; family Poaceae; genus Oryza; species Oryza australiensis. Next base: position 89,865 of record JAIFGZ020000678.1, on the reverse strand, counting down.
GCAAGTAGAAGCAAACGGCATCGATGCCGCCGACCCCTTCTTGCCCTTCTTTGCATTGGAGGCACTCGCGATCTCATCGGGAGTTAACTTCCTCTTGGTGCAAAGTTTCTTGACAGTGGTTTGCGCTTTGCCTTCGCATCATCATCACATGATGACCGTTTTTCTGGATACTCTCCTCACTTGTCTTTAGCATCCCATGCAATTCAGCCAAGGTTCTATCCATATTGTTCATGTGATAGTTTAATATGAATGGCTCGAAGCTCGGAGGGAGTGACCGGAGAATCACATCGCCAACTCTTGGCTAAGGGGAAAACCTAGTTTTCCGGACTCTCGATATAGCCAATCATCTTTATCACATGCGGATGATGGGATTCCCCTCAACAAGCTCGCACGCAAACAAGGACTTTGAGGTGTTGAACCTCTCGGCCCGAGCTTGGTTCTCAAACATGCCACGCAGTCCCGAATAATAGTGTGAGCATCGCTGCTCTCATATTGCTTCGAAGCTCGGGGACATTGTAGCAAGCATGAGACAGCTTATATCTAGGGCATCATTAGTGTGCTTCTCATAAGCCCTCCGTGCGGTTGCGTGGCATTAGTTGGCAAATCCTCGGGATAGGGTACTTCAAGAACGTACTCCTTACGCTCTTGCTTGAGAACAATTCTCAAGTTGCGATACCAATCCATAAAGTTTGTTCCATTTAATTTTTCCTTTTCGAGAATAGATCGCAAGTTAAAGGTACCGGGTGTAGTATTAGCCGTCATTTATTCTACAACGAAAAAGCAAAGTTTAGCACAATGTTTATGCTATGTCTTTTGTTAAACAATTTAACATAAGACTCCCATTACGTATTTTCCACCTTCCCTCTAGGTTACGTCTTGGGTCAAGATCCGGATGTTAATTAATTTTCTAGTGAGCTTTGGCATCACCGCTAGAAGATTAATAACATCGGTAAGCAACTCCTTGCTAATCACATCTCTATGTGACTCTTGTTGTTGGTGTGGCATCTCCATGCCCGGCCCCAACCTATGCCCCAAGGCCCAAAACTGTTTTGATAGCCTTGTTAAGTAAACCAAATGTTCCTGCATGTATATGTCGACATATACCCCCTCGTGTTATGATAGAGAATGGTACTCGTTGGCGGACCCACCATTGACGAGCATAACGGTGACGTGCAACATTTGGAAGGGCATCATTACTACTTAATATTGTGAGGGATGCTATCCTATCAAACAAACATATCACATCTATGAAAGCAGGTAGAATAGCATGAAATAGTATGGCCCCCTTCACATGGTGATCTCCATCTCCATGCCGGTGTACAGGATCTCCATCTTCATCACCGTTCTTCCGAGTGCCGAATGCTTGATTTCTTCAAACTAAGCTACTACTATAGAAGCTCTAATTGAAGATTACATCGACTCGCAGGTCGTGAAAGAATATTACAAGCATTGCACGTATGAAAGAATATTACAGGGATTGCACATATGAAAGAATATTACATGCATCACATGCATCTCATACATACAATAGGGTCATACCATCTCAAAGCATTCTCTGCAAAAACAAGTTAGGCGTAGAAACGTTTTCTACCTATCGCAGAGATACGGCATCGAGACGACCTATAAGGGGGTACGCACGCAGAGATACACCACACGAAATTCATAGATCCAATCTATGGATTCGCTTACGGAAACCATGTCGGCATAATCATATTATGCCGTCCCGATACACTATCAAGGGAGATGGTTTGCGTAGGCGCGAGGCAGCTAACAAGATCGGACTACGAGATAGCTTCGGCATAATCACATTATACCGTTCCGATACACTATCAAGGAACACTATCTCGAACCCAACTCAAACCGAGTTATATGGAAATTGCTTCGACGTAATCACATTACGCCGTTCCGATACACTATCAAGGAACGCAATTACCATTAACTCTCCTCAACAGATCCCGTAAAACCGATTGATCTAATCAACCCGTGTGCAAAACTTGTTCCAGATCCAATCTAAAACCCGAACTAAGCAAGATTAGCTCGATACCACTTTGAAGGGTTACGCGGAGGCTACGCTAGCCGAAAACAAAAACTTTTACCGCGCAAAACCAGGGAACACTTGCAAGTAAGGGCCGATAGATCGTTACCGATTGGAGTAGAGTGCACTGAATAGCCAATCGGGGCAATCCGATCCGGAACGTGTAGCCGATTCCGGAGACAGCCGATTCACCAATCAGCCGATTCGAGTCGTCGGCCGCGTTCTCACGCCTCGCTCCGATGCGCCGACCGCACCGATTCCACCACGGCCGATCGCTCCGGGCCGATCCGGCCGATCAACGGCGCGCAAAGTAGCAGCGCCTCTACCGGTATCCACACGTCCGGGGACGAACGCCGTACACCCGTGTGCTAGCACGCGATGCAAGGCTAGGGTTTGGCTCGAAAGTGGGGAGGGTTTCCGTGGAGATTGATCTCGGCGACTTCTGTTGCACGCGATGCAATTGATGTCTTTTCAGCTCTCCACCCCTCCCTCCTTTATATAGAGTTGGCCGACGGGACTAGTGGCCGATTAGGACTCTATTTTGAATCGGATCTCATCCGTATCTCATAGAGTTGGCCGCCCCACACGTCGTAAGCCCATAGGACTCTATCCGATCGGATCCCTATCCGATCGAGCCGTATCCGAGTCCAACTCGAATATCTATTCTATCCCTTAAGCGTGCGACCAGAGGTTCAGGTATACTCGGTTTCGGCTATAGTCTAACTTAGCCGATCGTCGGCTCGAGTCTAACTCAGCCGACCTGTCAATAGCGGCGCCTAGCAGCACATATTGACACCATAGTATACAAGAATATAATATCGGCTCAACCTGTAATGTGTACACAAATCCCTTTGCCTCACGATACCGGTTAAGCTATAGGCAAGATGTGTGCCATCCCTTCAATAGCTTAACCATTCACTCGAACCGTATTGGATTATCGTCTTGATTGACTCCTCAATCAACTTAGCATGGCCATGCATTTCCATAATCCATTACCTCGAGGCCCAGAGATATCTCTCCAAAGGAGGGGCAAATTCCATCTTGATCACTCACATCCCACTCCATGTTTCATAGCAAACCCGAAAACTACCTTTATAACTACCCGATTACGGAATAGCGTTTGGTAGTCCCAAAGTAGGCTACTACACATGTTGGAATCCATGGTGATCTCGGGTCTAAGGACTTTGTACCAACACTACCCGAGACCAACTAATGGCACATTAATTCTGTAGTGTCTCATGGTGGGTCTATCCAACAATGTGTTCTCCAACACATATGTCCATGTTTATTGATTTGGTATCTCCATACCCATGATCTATGAGACATGATCATCAATCAATAAACATGCCGATCTTAGAATCATATTTGTTCCAACAATATGACATATGATCGAGGATCGTTTAGAAATAGATTCATACATAAAGAGTCTCATAAATAAGTCACGTACTTATGATCAATACAAGATGTCTATTTCATGGGCCCGAATAACACTTTATTCATTTATACATAAACATTGATGTGATATCCAACATCTCCATGTTGCCTCTAGGGCATATCACTACAGACCTCATCGTTGATGGGCTCAAAGCTTAAGCCTGATCGGATGAGATCATCATCTCTATCAGGCTATAATTAAGGCCTCACCGATGATCTCATCGGTGATGGGCTTGAAGCCTAAGCCCGATCAGATAAGATCATCATCTCTATCGGGCTATAATTAAGGCCCGTCATCGATGACCTCATCGGTGACGGGCTTAGAGTTTAAGCCGGATTAGATGCATCATCTTTATCGGGCTTGACTTCGAGCCCGTCATCAATAGAATTTTTTAGTAAATAGTATTTACATATTGTTTACTATATTCAGTAAATAGTTTTTACTATAAATTACCATTTATTGTAAATATTTATAGTATTTTAAATATTTAGACTAAAATACTACAAAGACTATTAATACTATAAATACTATTTTAGTGAACTAAATAAACTATATAAATTACTATTTTAGTGAATTATATAAACTATTTAAATTATTATTTTTATATAATTCACTAAATAATTCGGTAAAGTTCAATAATTTATTTAGTTCACTAAATAATTCTTCAAATGAACTAAATTCACTATATAAACTACTAATTTCATGTAATTCACAAAATAATTTACACAAAAGGCTTATTAATACAAAATATTTCATTCATTACAAGAAATAGTGAAACAAATAAGTACAAAAACATCAGTTATAAGGTTATGCCTTTCATATGATCTGAACGAGAATATGCCACATCCTCTTGGGGATCGTCGTCAAGGTCGATGTGAGGTCTTACATGAAGATTCTGGTTGTATTCTTATTCGTCCATGACGTTGTCATGCAACCTCGACAATTCGACACTTGCCATCCCTGACGATGTGCACCTTCATGCACATCTCCAAGGTCGACGAAGAAGGCGTTGGAGCCTCTTCACGGATCAGCAGCGGGATGCGGTGCAGATTTCGACGAGACGACCAAGGTGACCTACTCCATCGACCGCAACTCGCTCGAGTGTGTCATTTGTTTCCTGCCTTTTAAAGCTGGAGTTTACATGGTAATCCTAGACATTGCACCACATCATTTTGATGAAGACGAGACAGAGGTCGGCAAAGAAGGGGTAGGAGCCTCTTCACAGATCAACAGCGGGATGCGGTGCGGATGCCGACGAGACGACCAAGGTGACCTACTCCATCGACCGCGACTCGCTCGAGTTTGGCATTTGCTTCCTGCCTTTTGAAGATCGAGTTTACATGGAAATTCTAGACATTGTACCACATCATTTTGAAGAAGGCGAGACCGAGGTCGACGAAGGAGGCATCGGGGTCTCTTCACGGATCAGCAGCGAGATGCGCTGCGGATGTCAACGAGACGACCAAGGTGACTTACTCTATTGACCGCGACTGGCTCAAGTGTGGCATTTGCTTCCTGCCTTTTGAAGCTCGAGTTTAAATGGTAATCCTAGACATTGCACTGCATTATTTTGAAGATTTTGGTGGATCTGGCCGCAAAATCTTGAAAATGATGAGGTGGTGGTCTAGGATTACCATGTGAACTCGAACTTCAAAAGACAGGAAACAAATGTCACACTCGAGTGAGTCGCGGTCGATGGAGTTGGTCACATTGATCATCGTATCACCGACGACACTCATCGGTGACGGACCTAATTGTTATCTCAATTGGGCCATAAGGTCGAGCCCGTCAGCGATGATAAACATTGGTGACGAGCTTCTATTGAGGTCTGACAAAGATAACATTGATTATCTTTGTTGGGTCTTGAATTGCGCCCGTCACCAATAGATATCGTCCATGACGGACTCGAGTTTTATACACATCTAACATGTTTATGCGAGCATATCTTTGTCATTTTTTAGACCCGTTTAAGATTACTTTGTTGTGATGGCCCGCAAATCTCAGGCATGTGATGGACAATCACAGAAAAAAGAATATGTACTAGTGTCTGTGACTGTCTGTACTCTGAGATGAATTTAGACTTTTCTTTTTGCAAAACTCTATGAAGCAATCAACTTCAGTAATATTTGAATATTCGGGACTGAAACACATACGTCCTCTCATATTACTTCTGATGTAGTACCAGTTGAAAAGATATTATTCTCGAAGATGTAGATAGAGAAATTTTACAGTTTTCGAGATTTATCAAGAGTTGTATCTAACATATTAAGAGGTGTTAAATTTGACAATAAAAAATATGAATTCTGAAGGACAGTAAAATCACTTAATTTTAAGTGAAGCCCTTTTCAGTTTGTTCAACATACCAGAATTTGCTAATGTGACTAACGGAACTATTAGAGAGAGAATGGTAAATAATCCAGCTGGGGGGCTGTTTTGGCACGTGTATAACTCTGAAATGTACTGCCATTTTTTCAACCGATCCTCTGCCTCTTTATATAATCCATACAACCATCCTCCATATACCATCTATTTAATTCGATGCTAGAACATGGATGAGCAATGTACTAATGCTACTACACTATATGTATCTATAGGCGTGAGAGGTGTTGGGAATTCGATAGCCTTTCTCTTTATTAAAAATCCTACTTCTCTGTAGAATCAGCCCCGTAGCTCCTTCCTCACTAGAGCCCCTTTCCCCTGGCTTAGAGTTAAGAGCATGATAGTGCATCACGCTTTGTGAAAAAACTGTGTGGGCTAAGCTAGTTGCTGGCCGTCTACAGTAGACATGACCTTGCTGGAATAACGTGTGCATGCATATTATTTGTCGGGGATTATTTCAGTCCTAGGGTCATTGCAATGATCGAAATGTCCCTAGGTCATGTGGTCAAGAACCACGTCCTTCTAATGACCCGTTGACGAAAATGTAATTTGTCATATTAGCCTATGAATCCAAAGAGCATGGTAAGTCCATTGTACGATCGATCACGGGGCCAACTCCCATGCGATCGCACGACCCGCACATGCGGCTGATTGTATGCTGAACATTTTTATTTAACCATCGTCCACATATAACTATTATTTTAGAGACTTTATACATACCAACTTTTATATATAAAAATATAAAGTGACTTTATACATACCAACTTTTATATATAAAAATATAGAGAGACTTTATACATACCAACTTTTATATATGGAGACTTTATACGTTTAAATTTTATACATACGGAACTTTACAGAAAATATTTCGGTATCAACTATTTATGAAAATTAATTTAAAACAAATAAAAATAAAATGTCCAGATGGGCCTGGAGCAGACCACATGGCCTTGCTGCTCGATGGGACTTTCTTGGAAAACATGCAAGCAATAGAGAAAACGCTAACTAGAAAGAATCAGGGAGAGCCCGTGATTAATCAAGCCATTTCACGTATTTGAAAAAAAAACAATCCTGTACACATACCTTGTTATGCCAAAAAGAAATTCAAACCTAATCGCGCATGGTGAGCGCGTGTGATCGAGCGCTCATTAGCCATTTCGCAAAGAGCACCCCAAAGGGAACGAAAGGGGCATCATCATGAATCCATTCTCTCACAAATCATCTAGTTCCTCTAGCTCTCAAATAAACGAAAGGGTGGCAGCCCGGCAGGCGGTCGCCGTCCTCGCCGGCCCGGCATTCGCGGTGTCGTAGTCTTCTTCTTCCTTTGATCCGTTTGTTTCAGCCCAAAGGACACACCGGATGGGCCGGCGGGGACGAGGGTACGGCCGACGACGGTGAGCACGAAGCAGCGTGGGGAAACCGTATGCACGGAGAAGACGTCGCGGGAGGCGAGTAGGCGGGGGAGGCGCTCAAGGACGCAGGGGTCCAGGTGGCCCACGGGATGGCGCCTCCGGCCCAGAACTTGGCGGAGATGACAAGGCCGATGATGGCAGTGAGCTCCATGAGGATGGAGATCATGTTCGCCAGTTCCATCATGGTGAGATGGACCTCTGCCAGGGAGAGCTTGCCATCTCCGCAGGCCGCTGCGGTCATTTTTGAAATTATTAGTGTGAGTAATTTGGTCGGAATTCTCCTCCGTCCTCTCCTCCGCCGTCACGGAACGCCGCGGCTCCCTCCTTGTCGGCCACCTCTCGCCGCTGTTGTCTTTCTAGCCGGCCACCGTCGCCGCTGATTCATTATTTGGAGCGATGGGAAAGAGGAGATAGAGAGGAAAGAGGGGTGAGGTGGGTCTAAGATGAGACCCACTTCCTTTTTTATGTTTTTATTTGACATAGATATAGGTCTATATATTTTATTTTAATTTTTAAATTTTTGTCAATGTTATGAGAACTAAATCAAACCATCTATGTAGACGTCACATCAGCTGAAACCCGTCTTGAAATTTTATTTGTATTGGCTTTGAAAGTTAAGAGATGTGTTGTAGCTAATATTTTTGTTTAGGAATAACTTTTAAACCTGATGACAAATTAAGGGATCCATGGAGCCTTGGACATGGAGGGATCCATGGAGCCTTGGACATGGACGCACGGCAGTACGGCACGGCCAGCGCGTGCCCGATCAGATTTACCGGGCCTCCTTAATTTATCCAGGTCCTGCAGAGTTGCAGGGCCTCTGTCACGGTCGTGGGCAAGATATAGTGGGCCTCTTGCAGGCAGTGTTTGCTTCAGGCCCAACGATTATGAAGGAACGCAGCATGTTGAATCGATGAACCAAACGAAACGAACTTTCAGAAAACGTGGACGTACCAAACGGATAGGCGTTTGTCAGCTCTCTTCCTCGATCACCAATTCGCCCGAACGAAAATCCAAGACGTGCGCACGTACAGAACGTGAAAAATTATCGCGCGCGCGCGGCCTTCGGAGATTTTTCCTCATCATAAAATACCTTGAAAGTGATATACAACCTTGAATGTGCGAAAAATTCCTGTGAAACTAATGCCAATATTTGTAGGAGGGCAATGAGATTAATTTCCTTTCTTGACAAATAATACATGTACAAACATAGACATACAAGTGTACAACAAGCAAAGGTGACAATGGCATAATGCAGCCAGACTTTGAACCCCTCATCGTGTCCGTGCAATGGATTATTGCGCTCCAGCTAAGCTAGCCCTAGCTCTGACTCCTACCAGCGATGTCGCAGGCTGGCACTGTCGGCCTCGTTGAACCCTGACTGCAACGAAGTATTGCAACGAAGGTGAGACAATGCACACCTGAAACCCTCATCGTTCATGTCTGTTCGTGCAACGAAGTATTGCACTCAAGTTTGCCCTACTTCTGTCTCCTAGCGGCGATGTCTCAGGCTGCCACTGTCGGCCTCCTTGAACCACCGGTGCCGGAGTGCTTCCGCCACCGTCATCCTCTTCTCCGGGTTGCATGTCAGAAGCCCACTCAACACCTCGAAGCCAGCCTCCGACAGCGGCGGCCGGCGTAACATCCTTGCCTCCGCGGGACATGGGAAGAAGCCGCGAAGAAAGCTGTCCGGCCCGCAGCCTCCCAGCAGCCGCTGCCCCTTGTAGCCTGGCCACCGCTTGATGTCGTCCACGCCTAGAACGTCCACGATCTCGCCGAGCTGCTCCCTGTCCGAGCTCCCACGGAACAGCGGCTTCCGGGCGATGAGCTCCGCCATGATGCAGCCGAGCGACCATGCGTCGACGCGCTCGTCGTAGTCCGTCGAGCCGAGGAGGATCTCCGGCGCGCAGTACCACCGCGTGCCGATCGGGTTGGTGTACGGCGGCGGCTCGGCGGTGCTCTGCGACAGGCCGAGGTCGCAGATCTTGAGGTTGCCGCGCGCGTCGACGAGTACGTTGTCTGGCTTGAGGTCCCGGTGCATGAGGCGGACGTCGTGAATCCTCTTGGCGCCTGAGAGCAGCTGCCGCATGGCGACGCGGACCTCGAGCTCCGACCGGCGCGTCCTCCCGCCGCGCTCCCGCGTCAGGACGTGACGCAGCGTCGGCCCCACGAACTCCATGATGATCACGGCCTCGCCGTCGTCGCGGCGGCCGTGCGCGCGCCGCTGCACGATGTAGGGGTGGCCCCTGCACGCCTCCATGGCGGCGACCTCGCGGCCGAAGTCCGAGCGGTCGACGAGCTCCCCGTATTCGTCTCTGTGCGAGCAGATGCACTTCATGGCGACGATCTCGCCGGACCGGCGGTCGCGCGCGCGGTAGACGATGCCGCAGCCTCCCGAGGCGAGCTCGTCGAGCTTGACGAAGCGGCTGGTCACGACGGAGTCGGTCGCCATCGCCGTGGCCCTCGAGATAGCTAGCAAGGGTTCCTTTCTTCTTCGGTGGCAGTGGTACGTGTCGATATGATGAAAAGGCCAAAATAGGAGAAAAGCGGTAGCGCGGAATATATATATCGATGGCTGTCTAGCTAGGCGGGGCGTGGCAGCACGAGTCCGATGCGGTTTTGGAGTCTTGGCGGCAAAGCATCCACGTCCGATGCGTATTGGGAATCGGAGTTGAAACATGGAATGTATTTCGTTTCGTTACGTAGAGATTATGATAATCGGGTATTTATATGATAAGTTTATCCGATTAAAGGTAGAGATAGATTGCGCCTGCTATAATTGTAAACCAAATATGACTTGGGTGTTATGTTGCCTATTGAGATAAGACAACGGCCCATAGTCACGGTTTGGTAAGATTGAGGAAACCGACTTAAAGTAAGATAGAGTTTCCGATCTGTAAGCCCGCCTTTCAAGACTATATAAGGGGGTAAGGGGCGTCCCTTGAGGGATATGCGATATCAGAGTTGATAAGCAAGAGCTTTAGACTTTAGGAGCCTTAGATCTTGAGATCAATATACACTCGGCGGATCGAATCCCGAAACAGGAGTAAAGTATTACCTTACGAGAGGGCCTGAACCTATCTAAATCTCGTTTCCCTGAAGGGTTACGCGGAAGCTACGCTAGCCGAAAACAAAAATTTTCTACCACGCAAACCAGGAACACTTACAAGTAAGGGCCGATAGATCGTTACCGATTGGAGTGTGCAGCGGAAACAGCCAATCAGGGCTATCCGATCCGGAACAGTGTAGCCGATTCTCGCAAGCCAACAGCCGATACCCGGGGACAGCCGATTCGCCAATCAGCCGATTCGCAGATGCCGTAGCCGATCCGAAGCCGATCAACAGCGCGCAACGTAGTAGCGCCTCTACCGGTATCCACACGTCCGGGGACAAAACGCCGTACACCCGTGTGCTAGCACGCGATGCAAGGCTAGGGTTTGGCTCGAAAGTGGGGAGGGTTTCCGTGGAGATTGATCTCGGCGACTTCTGTTGCACGCGATGCAATTGACGTACCGCAGCTCTCCACCCCTCCCTCCTTTATATAGAGTTGGCCGACTGGGACTAGTGGCCGATTAGGACTCTATTTTGAATCGGATCTCATCCGTATCTCATAGAGTTGGCCGCCCCACACGTCGTAATCCCATAGGACTCTATCCGATCGGATCCCTATCCGATCGAGCCGTATCCGAGTCCAACTCGAATATCTATTCTATCCCTTTAAGCGTGCGACCCAGTAGGTTCAGGTATACTCGGTTTCAGCTATAGTCTAACTTAGCCGATCGTCGGCTCGAGTCCAACTCAGCTGACCCGTCAACGGCGGCATCTAGCGGCACATATTGACACCATAGTATACAAGAATAATATCAGCTCGAACCTGTAATGTGTACACAAATCCCTTTGTCTCACGATACCGTTAAGCTATAGGCAAGATGTGTGCCATCCCTTCAATAGCTTAACCATTCACTCGAACCGTATTGGATTATATGTCCGTTGATTGACTCCTCAATCAACTTAGCATGGCCATGCATTTCCATAATCCATCACCTCGAGGGGCCCAGAGATATCTCTCCAAAGGAGGGGCAAATTCTATCTTGATCACTCACATCCCACTCCATGTTTCATAGCAAACCCGAAAACTACCTTTATAACTACCCGGTTATGGAATAGTGTTTGGTAGTCCCAAAGTAGGCTACTACACATGTTGGAATCCATGGTGATCTCGGGTCTAAGGACTTTGTACCAACACTACCGAGACCAACTAATGACACATTAATTCCTGTAGTGTCTCATGGTGGGTCTATCCAACAATGTGTTCTCTAACACATGTCCATGTTTATTGATTTGGTATTTCCATACCCATGATCTATGAGACATGATCATCAATCAATAAACATGCCGATCTTACAATCATATTTGTTCCAACAATATGACATGTGATCGAGGGATCATTTAGAAATAGATTCATACATAAAGAGTCTCATAAATAAGTCACGTACTTATTGATCAATACAAGATGTCTATTTCATGGAACTGAATAACACTTTATTCATTTATTCATAAACATTGACGTGATATCCAACATCTCCATGTTGCCTCTAGGGCATATCACTAACAATCTCCCACTTGCACTAGAGTCAATCATGTAAGTATCTAATACCCATTGCTCTTGTGTGCGCCTCATGCTTCGGTGAGGAGAGGTTTTGTCGGCGGATCGGCTATGTTGAGATCCGTGTGCACTTTGCATATCTTGACATCACCTCTGTCCACTATCTCGCGGATGAGATGATATCGCCGAAGTATGTGTTTGGACTTCTGATGTGACCTCGGCTCCTTGGCTGGCGCAATGGCTCCACTATTGTCACAATAGAGAGACATTGGACTGTCGTACTAGTCGTCACACCAAGCTCGAAACGAATTTCTTGATCCAAACAGCCTCCTTTGCGGCTTACGAAGCGGCAATGTACTCGGCCTCCGTTGCGAATCGCAACGGTATCACGCTTGGAACTCTTCCAGCTGACTGCGCCTCCGTTCAGGCAGAACATGAACCCAGATTGCGATCTATAAGCTTGCATGATTCCACTTACAACGAGCTCTTCTTCACCTCCATAGACTAGGAACATATCCTTAGTTCTTCTTAAGTACTTAAGGATATTCTTTACTGGCATCCGGTGACCTTCACTGGATCTCGACGGTATCTGCTCGTAGCACTCAAAGCGTACGAGACATCGAGCGTGTACAAAGCATGGCATACATGATGGATCCAATTGCCGAAGCATATGGAACCATACCCATCTTATTCCGCTCATCATGTGTCCGAGGACACCGATTCTTGCTAAGATTAATGCCATGTGACATGGGCAAGAAACCTTTCTTGGAATCATGCATGTTAAACCTTTTCAACACCATGTCAATGTATGTACTTTGGCTTAATCCAATTAGCCTCTTGGATCTATCTCTATAGATCCGAATGCTAATATGTATGCTGCCTCCCTAAGTCTTTCATGGAAAAACTATTTTTCAATGAAGACTTGACGGATTCTAGCATAGGGATATCATTTCCAATCAATAATATGTCATCCACATATAAGATTAGAAATACAATTGCACTCCCACGACCTTTTGTAAACACATGCCTCTTCTTCGTTTTTGATGAAACCAAACCCTTTGATTACTTCATCAAAACGAATATTCCAACTCCGAGATGCTTGCTTCAATCCATAAATGGATTTCGTAGCTTGCATATCTTTCCGAGCGATTCGGATCGACAAAACCCCGAGGTTGTATCATGTATACATCCTCGCTTAGGTTTCCATTTAGGAAAGCCGTTTTGACATTCATCTGCCATATCTCATAGTCGAAATATGCAGCAATCGCTAGGATAATCCGAATAGATTTAAGCATTGCGACGGGCGAGAAGGTTTCATCATAATCAACTCCTTGAATCTGTTTAAAACCTTTCGCCACCAATCGCGCCTTATAGATGTGAACATTTCCATCCATATCGGCCTTTTCTTAAAAACCCATTTGCACTTAATGGTTTTGACACCATCAGTGGATCAACCAAGTTCCAAACTTGATTGTCGTACATGGATTCTATTTCGGATTTCATGGCTCCAAGTCACTTGTTGGAATCGGGTCCCATCATCGCTTCCTCATAGGTCTTAGGTTCATCGTTGTCCAACAACAATATATCACGTTGTTCCACAACGTGTACTGTCGGGCGCACGACGTGATCTTTCGGACTCCGTGGGGCTGGTGTATCTACAACCGGTGGCGCAACTCTTTGCTCCTCTGTTGTGGTTCGTGGTCGAAACATTTTCGGTGTTTCTTGAACTTCTTCAAGATGCACCCTGCTCCCACTAACCCTTCTTGAAAGAAACTCTTTCTCCAAGAAGACACCGTGTCGGGCGACAAACACTTTGCCTTGTTCCCGATTATAAAAGTAATATCCCTTAGTTTCCTTAGGATATCCCACAAAGAAGCACTTGTCGATTTGGGTGTGAGCTTGTCGGATTGTAAACGTTTTACATAAGCCTCACATCCCCAAATTTTGAGAAAAGACAAACTAGGGGTTGCCCTGTCCATATCTCATATGGTGTCTTTTCAACGACTTAGATGAAACTCTATTTAGTGTGAGCGCAATGTTTCAAGAGCATATCCCCAAAAGGATAACGGAAGATCACTTTGGCTCATCATGGACCGTACCATGTCCAACAAGGTGCGATTTCTCCGTTCGGACACTCCGTTCCATTGTGGAGTTCTGGCGGAGTCAAGCGTGGAACAATTCCACAATCTTTCGGATGATTACCAAACTCTTGGCTCAAGTATTCCCTCCACGATCGATCGTAGAAACTTGATTGTTTTCCCTAAATTCTGGAATTCTGTACTTCATTACGGAATTCTTTTAACTTTTCAAAGGATTCGGACTTATGCCTCATTAAGTAGATATAGCCATATCTACTAAAGTCATCGGTAAAGGTAATGAAGTACGATAACCACCTCGGCCGTTGAGCTCATTGGTCCACATACATCGGTATGTACGAGTGCCAACAAGTCACTTGTTCTCTCACGTGCCCGTGAAAGGTGCCTTTGTCATCTTACCAAGTAAACAAGACTCACATGTCTCAAATGATTCAAAATCAAAAGAGTGAAGCAATCCATCCTTATGGAGCTTCTCCATGCGTTTCTTATTTATATGGCCTAAGCGACAATGCCGGATAAACGTGGGGTTTATATCATTAGAGAGTTGTCTTTACGTATTAATGTTATAGATGGGAGACGTTTCAAGATTCAAAACGTATAATCCATTCACCAATGGAGCATGAAAATAGAACATATCTACGAGATATATTGAACAACCATTGTCCATTGATCTAAAATCATATCCTTCCGCTTGCAAACATGAAGCGGAAATAATGTTTTGACATAGTGTTGGAACACAATAACAATTATTCAATTCCAAAACTAATCCTGAAGGTAGATGAAGTGGTGCTGTGCCGAAAAAACGTAGCAACGCTTGCTCCATTGCCGACGCGGGTTCACCTCGCCCCTTCTCAATCCTCTACTTCTTCTCATTCCACTGCAGCGATTTGCAAATATGAGCTACGATCCGATATCAAATACCCAAGAGTCAGTAGGTGAAGTAGCAAGATTAATGTCTATAACATTAATACCTGAAGCAGAAGTCGTACTTTGCTTCTTTTTTAGATCCTCCATGTACTTCTTGCGGTTCCTCTTTCGGTGGCCTATCTCCTTGCAATAGAAGCAAACGACATCGATGCCGCCGACCCTTCTTGCCCTTCTTTGCATTGGAGGCACTCGCGATCTCATCGGGAGTTAACTTCCTCTTGGTGCAAAGTTTCTTGACGGTGGTTTGCGCTTAGCCTTACGCATCATCATCACATGATGACCATTCTTCGGATACTCTCCTCATGTCTTTAGCATCCCATGCAATTCAGCCAAGGTTCTATCCATATTGTTCATGTGATAATTCAATATGAATGGCTCGAAGCTTGGAGGGAGCGACTGGAGAATCACATCGTAGCCAACTCTTGGCTAAGGGGAAAACCTAGTTTTCCGGACTCTCGATATAGCCAATCATCTTTATCACATGTGGTGACGGGATTCCCTCAACAAGCTCGCACGCAAACAAGGACTTTGAGGTGTTGAACCTCTCGGCCCGAGCTTGGTTCTCAAACATGCCACGCAGTCCCGAATAATAGTGTGAGCATCGCGCTCTCATATTGCTTCTGAAGCTCACGGGACATTGTAGCAAGCATGAGACAGCTTATATCTAGGGCATCATTAGTGTGCTTCTCGTAAGCTCTCCGTGCAGTTGCAGTGGCATTATTTGGCAAATCCTCAGGATAGGGTACTTCAAGAACGTACTCCTTACGCTCTTGCTTGAGAACAATTCTCAAGTTGCGATACCAATCCATAAAGTTTGTTTCATTTAATTTTTCCTTTTCGAGAATAGATCGCAAATTAAAGGTACTGGGTGTAGTATTAGCCGCCATTTATTCTACAACAGAAAAAGCAAAGTTTAGCACAATGTTTATGCTATGTCTATTGTTAAAAAATTTAACATTAGACTCCCATTATGTATTTTCCACCTTCCCTCTAGGTTACGTATTGGGTCAAGATCCACATATTAATTAATTTTCTAGTGAGCTTTGGCATCACTGCTAGAAAATTAGTAACATCGGTAAGCAACACCTTGCTAATCACATCTCTATGTGACTCTTGTTGTTGGTGTGGCATCTCTATGCCCCGGCGCCAACCTATGCCCCAAGGCCCAAAACTATTTTGATAGCCTTGTTAAGTAAACCAAATGCTCCTGCATGTACATGTCTGACATATACCCCCTCGTGTTATGATAGAGAATGGCACTCTGCTTTGGCAGACCCACCATTGACGAGCATAACGGTGACAGGGTGCAACATTTGGAAGGGCATCATTACTACTTAATTTTGCGAGGATGCTATCCTATCAAACAAACATATCACATATGAAAGCAAGAAGAATAGCATATAGTAAAATAGTATGGCCCCCTTCACATGGTGATCTCCATCTCCATGCTTGGTGTACGGGATCTCCATCTTCATCACCGTTCTTTCGAGTGCCGAATGCTTGATTTCTTCAAACTAAGCTACTACTATAGAAGCTCTAATTGAAGATTACATCGACTCGCAGGTCGTGAAAGAATATTACAACCATTGCACGTATGAAAGAATATTACAGGGATTGCACATATGAAAGAATATTACATGCATCACATGCATCTCATACATCTCATACATACAATAGGGCCATACCATCTCAAAGCATTCTCTGCAAAAACAAGTTAGACGTAGAAACGTTTTCTACTTATCACAGAGCTACGGCATCGAGACGACCTATAAGGGGGTACGCACACGGCGGTCCCCCTCGCGGGCTTCCGGGCAGCGCCCGGAACACCACACGAAATTCATAGACGTGATATCCAACATCTCCATGTTGCCTCTAGGACATATCACTAACATTCCCGTCTAACCCATTGTGCTTGGCGATCTTGACTGCACCCCCAAAATTCTATTGCCGAAACCAAGTTTCGACAGTTGGCGCGCCAGGTAGGGGATCCGCGCGTCAAGACTTCTTCAACAATCTCGCCGACAAGCGTGATAGGATCTTCTTAGATTCGGCGACTTGGCGCAACGGCTTCGACAAGTTCTCCTCCTCCGACTCGGACTCGAACCGTTGGAAGGAGAGACCCACTCGGCGCCGTTCGGGCTCCGAGCAACGCCGAGATCTACGATGACATCTTAAAGTCCAAGATGCATCCGCCCACTCCGACGAAGAAATTCACTCGGCACCGTTCGGATTACCGAACGCCGCCGAAATCTGCACCGATCTTCTCGTCCCCCCAACATAGACGATCCAGATCCGAGCAACCCAGGATCGAGGGAGGTCGCCGTCATCCTCCAGCCATTCGGCTCATTCTCATCTTCGAAGCTCAACGAGTATCTCCACTCCGCAGTGGCTTTGACGACCTCTATGGCATCCCCTCGGACGAAGCCGACGACTCGACGCAACAAGGACTACGAACCGAAATGCTTCGATGTCCTCATGGCTGAGGTGGCCGAGTCCGACTTAGCCATGGCCCGCGGCTTGCGGAAGAAGAGCGAGCGGGATCGAGCGGGAGCGCAAGCGGCGAAGAGGAGAAGAAACGCAAAGAAGAAGCCGACAAGAGAAAACAGGGATCTACGGGCGGCGGACGGTCCGCTCGGGAGGCTATTCTTCAAACGCGAGTCCGCAACACCAATATCTTCCGGACGCCACAACGGAACGCTGTTGCTGCCCTCACACTCCCGGACACCGTCATCGAGACGGCACCCCCGACGTGACTCCAATACTAGACAAGATCAAGACCATCGTCGCGGCCACGACCAACGGTCATCCCTCCACCTCGGCACGAAGGCCGACCGAGTCCGTGGCTGAAACGCCCGACAAAGCCGGCTCCCGCCGCTAAGGTCGAGGAGACTACAAGAGGCCCGAGCCGGACCGGTCGACAACTAGGCCAAGAGGCCCACACCACGAGTCCACGCGAAGCATCGGAGCAAGCGGCCGACTCCGCGAGAGCGACATGGACGTCCACCGTCCACCACCGCATCCGCCACAACAACGGCTCCGGCTACCGAACCACCAACCGAGGACCCGCCGAGCGATCTGCGGAAGTCCTCGATCGCCGCTACCGGGAGCGCGATCAACGCACTCGGGAAGATCGGAGGGGATCACCCGATAGCAATGACGATGGAGTGCCGGCTTTCACTCGGGAGCTTCGTCGAGTGCACTGCCGAATGGATTCAAGCCAACCGGAATCGAGAAATATGACGGCAAGACCGACCCCGAGTCATGGCTTACCGTGTACACTCTCGCCATCCGCGCAGCGAGCGGCGACAACAAGGCTATGGCTAATTACGCCGGTGGCCCTCGCCAACTCGGCCGGGATCGGCTCACGAGCTGCCAAGAGGCTCAATCGGCTCGTGGAGTGAGCTGAGGGACAACTTCATCGCCAACTTTCAGGGCACCTTCGAGAGACCCGACACCCACTTCGACTTGTACAACGTCATCCAGAAGCTGGATGAACCTCTAAAGGACTACATCCAGCGCTTCTCCGAAAAGCGCAACAAGATCCCCAACATCACCGACGACATCATCATTGCCGCCTTCCAGAAGGGAGTCCATGATGAGCTGCTAATCGGGAAGTTTGGGCGCAAGCCACCGAAGACGGTGAAGCAGATGTTTGAGACGGCAAACTTCTCGCCAAATCCAATGATGCCATCAAAGCGCGCGCCAAGACCGGCCCGACGGGAGGGATGACAAGCGGGCGGAGGAAGCGAAATCCTAAGAAGGATAACGACAACAACAACAATCAGGGCCAAAAGGACCGCAAGCGCCGATCCGAAGATCTGGTTGCCGCAACCTCCAACTCTCATCGCCGCCCCGAGTCGCGGCCTACGACGCCATCATGAACGCTCAATGCACTCATCATCCCAATCACAAGCACGCGGCTAAGGATTGCTTTATTTATAAACAGTTCGCCAAGCGGTATGCGGCGCAACTCAACAAGAAGCCGCGATGAAGCCGGTCCATCGGGCGCCAAGAAAAACAACGCGGTGAGAATGCCGAGCCTTTCCAAGACCCCGTGGGAGAGCTCAATCACATCTTCGGGGGCCGTTAGCCTATGAATCCAAAAGGAAACGAGAAGCTAACCGACCGAGAGGTCAACGTGGCGCAGCCGAGGTCCCTTAGTACCTACGATGGTCGGAGGTGGCCATCACTTTTGACCGATCGGATCACCCCGACCGAGTGGTTCACCCGGGGCGCTATCCACTCATCTTGGACCCGGTGGTCCGCAACATCAAGCTTAAGCATGTCCTCATCGATGGGGGCAGCGCCCTCAACATTTTGTTCGCCAAGACCATGGACGAGATGCAGATCCCGAGGGCCAAACGAAGGCAAGCTCAGCCCCTTCCATGGAGTTATCCCAGGGCTGTCATCTACACCACTCGGGCACATCGCCCTCCCGGTCACCTTCGGAGTTCGAGAAAACTTCCGGACGGAGAACGTCACTTTCGAGGTGGCCAACTTCGAAACGGCCTACCACGCCATCATCGTGATGAGGACATCACCACCTCGGATACAACCACATTGGGAGCTTTTGATTTAAAGGTGCACGAATTCTTTATCAAGATTGTATTTGATACTTTTGATGAATTGATGCTGCACCATGATATGTGTTTATTTACATTTTCAGAAATACATACCTGGATCAAAAAGAGTGTTAAACACACATGGAAGACATGGAGGACAAAGGAAATTGATTGGGGGGCAAATCGAAGTACTTCTCACGTCACTTTTGGCCCAAGGAAAGAAAGAGATCTAATCGAACACGTTTTGGTGCTGAATTCGGACTGCAGGACAGCGCTGAATTCAAACGGCCGTCAAATATGCATACGTGCTCCGATTTGGGTCCATAAGTACTTGATGGAAAGCTCTTGGAGTCCTCTTTCCAACGGATCTAGCCTCATCTCAAAATTCCATCCCAATCATTCGCAATCACAGAAACAAGGTGTTGCATCACCTATAATTGGCCTATGGGCTTGTAACTTCATCTGGGACCCCGGCCCAAGTGGGGCCCAAGTGGGGTGCGCCTTAACCAGGTGGAACACGACTCTAGGGAGCCCTAGGTCGTCCTTGCACCTATATATATACCCCCTAGCTGCCATAGAACAACTCGGGTTTTATTTATGTAAGTTTAGCTATCGCTACTTCCTGATAGACGCGTGTGTCGGCTAGACCATCCGTTCTATTTGATTCGAAACCCCATCTTATCATTTGTACTCAATTCCTATTTGCAATTCAGATTGTTTTTATCTTGTTCTTGCTTGTTTCTTCGATTTGCTTGCAGGAATAAGGTTGATCTGCACCGGCAAGATCAACAACCCACGGAGAGGTGTATCGATCGCTAAGGCGCAACACAACGTCTCGTACGGTTGTAGTCGGATCGTCAACGTTTCTTCCAAATCGTAGTTATCATCAACTCACCGAAAGATCGGGACACCCTAGTTCACATCACATCGGAAGGCCTGCGCTCGCCAAATTCATGGCGATACCCCATTACACCTAACTCTGCATGAAGATGCCGGGTCCCAACGGTGTCATCACTCTTCGCAGCGACGTGAAGCAAGCCTTCACCTGCGACAAGGAGAGCTACGACATGGCCCAATCTCGCGAGAGATCACGTGGCCAGCAAGAAATTCGATTGGCTGCATCGACTTCGGCAGAGGGTGAAATCCCCGCGAAGAAGATAGCCAAATCAGGATCCGGCGACGCCAAGACCAAGAAGATCTCCCTTGATCCATCGGATCCTCGAAAACTCTGTAATCGGCGGTGAACTAGATCCCAAATAGGAAAGCGCGCTCGTCACCTTCCTCCAAAATAATAAAGATGTTTTTGCTTGGAAACCATCGATATGCCGGAATTCCTAGGGAGGTGATCGAGCACTCTTTGCACATCAAAGATGACGCAAAGCCGATAAAACAACGATTACGCGATTCGCGTAGGATCGAAAAGATGCCATCAAGGAAGAGCTCACAAAGCTCTTGGTGCGGCTTTATCAAAGAAGTCCTACACCCCGACGGTTAGCCAACCCGGTTCAGGTCCGCAAGAAGACGGGGCAATGGCGCATGTGCGTTGACTATACCGACCTCAACAAAGCCTGCCCCAAAGATCCATTTGGGCTGCCTCGCATTGACCAAGTCGTAGATTCAACAGCCGGCTGCCAACTCCTGAGCTTTTTGGACTGTTACTCGGGCTACCACCAGATCAGTTTGAAAGAGTCCGACTGCCTGAAGACATCGTTCATCACTCCGTTTGGGGCCTACTGCTACATCACCATGCCTTTCGGCCTGAAGAACGTCGGCGCCACATACCAACGCATGATCCAGAGATGTTTCCAGACGCAGATCGGCAAGAACGTGGAAGCTTATGTCAACGATGTCGTCATCAAGACCAAGAAGAAAGAAGACCTGATCGCCGACCTAGAAGAAACCTTCGCGAATATCCGGGCCTTCAGAATGAAGTTGAACCCGAAGAAGTGCACTTTCGGCGTCCCATCAGGCAAACTGCTCGGCTTCATGGTGTCACATCGCGACATTGAAGCCAATCCAGAGAAGATCAATGCTATCTTGAACATGAAGCCCCCGAGTAACCAGAAGGATGTCCAGAAGCTCACTGGCTGCATGGCGGCGCTAAGCCGTTTCATCTCTTGACTCGGCGAACGAGGCATGCGCTTCTTCAGATTGCTAAAGAAAACGGACGACTTCCAATGGACCACGGAAGCCCACAAGGCCTTTGAAGATTTTAAAGAATTCCTTACGACGCCGCCCGTCCTAGCCTCACCCCGATCCCAGGAGCCCCTGCTGCTGTACGTATCAGCCACTCACCAAGTGGTTAGTACGATCCTCGTGGTCAAGCGCGAAGAAGAAGGGCGGGTCCAGAAGATTCAGAGGTCGATCTACTTTGTTAGCGAAGTGCAGGCAGGAGCCGAAACTCGCTATCCGCAGGTACAAAAATTGCTTTATGGTGTCCTGATAACCGCGAGGAAATTGGCGCACTATTTTCAGGGTCACTCGATCACCGTCGTCACCTCCTTTCCACTCGGCGATGTCATCCACAACCGGGAGGCAACTGGGCGCATCGCGAAGTGGGCCACAGCCGATGCCGGACTTAACGTTTAAGGCGAGGACGTCTGTCAAGTCACAGCCACGGCGGACTTCTTGGTCGAGTGGACCGAACAACAAGAAGATGTACCTCGGGAAGATCTCCAATATTGGACCATGTACTTCGACGGATCCAAGAGGATCACCAGCTTAGGAGCAGGAGTTGTGCTGATCTCCCCGACTGGGGAAAAGCTAAGATACGTCCTCCACCTCCACTTCTCCGCCTCACATAACGTCGCCGAGTACGAAGCTCTGCTGCATGGACTGCGGCTCGCAGTTTCACTCGGGATATGTCGGCTCGTCGTGAAGGGGGACTCCCAGCTGGTCGTAAACCAAGTGATGAAAGAATGGTCCTGTCTAAACGACACCATGGAGGCCTACCGACAAGAGGTCTGCAAACTTGAAGACAAGTTTGACGGACTCGAACTATCACATGTCTTAAGACACAACAACGAAGCAGCTGACGAGTTGGCGCAATTCGGGTCCAAACGCGAAGCCGCCCCAACAGACGTTTTTGTCGAGCACCTCTATGAACCAACTATTGCGGCAAAGCCAACCCCCGACGAACAAGCTGCAAACGAAGTCGCCATGATTGACGCCGACTGGAGGACACCACTCATCAAATTTTTAACACAGCAAGAGCTGCCGGAAGACCGGGATGAGGCAGAACGTGTCCGACGTCGTTGCCAAGCTTATGTCATGGTTGACTCCGACTTATACAAGAGAAGCCCCTCCGAAGTCCTGATGAGATGCATCACACCCGAGGAAGGACGACAGCTGCTCCAAGACATCCACTCGGGCATATGCGGAAGCCATGCGGCAGCACGCACCTTGGTGGGCAAAGCCTACAGACAGGGTTTTTTCTGGCTTACCGTGGTCTACGACGCGGACAAAGTGGTACGAACCTGTGAAGGCGTCCAATTTTTCGCCCGATAGAGCCATGTCCCAGCCCAAGAGCTACAAACAATCCCACTATCCTGGCCGTTTGCGGTATGGGGCTTAGACATGGTCGGCCCTTTCAAGAAGGCTCCAGGAGGATTCACACACTTATTCGTCGCAATCGACAAGTTCTCCAAGTGGATTGAAGCTAAGTCGGTCGCCACAATTACTGCTGACAAAGCACGGGACTTCATCCTCAACATCGTGCACCGCTTTGGCGTCCCAAACAGGATCATAACCGACAACGGGACTCAATTCACAGGAGGCATCTTCAAGGAATTCTGCGAAGACTTCGGAATCAAGATTTGTTATGCGTCAGTTACACATCCCAAAAGCAACGGACAAGTCGAGCGGGCCAACAGCATGGTCCTTCAAGGCATCAAGGCCCGTGTGTTCGATCGCCTAAGTCCTTACGTAGGCAAGTGGGTTCAAGAGCTCCCCTCGGTTCTATGGTCTCTGCGGACCACACCCAGTCGGGCTACCGGCCAAACTCCTTTCTTTCTGGTCTACGGCGCAGAAGCCATGCTGCCAAACAAGATGGAGTATGAATCCCTCCGAGTCCGCAGCTTCAACGATGAATGCTATGACCCAGACCGAGTGGACGACCTCACCCGACTGGAAGAAGCCTGAGAGGCAGCCCTCATCCAGTCAGCAAAATATCTTCAAGGGCTCAGACGATACCACAGTCGCAACGTTCGAGCACGAGCTTTTATCGTTGGCGATTTGGTTCTATGCAAGGTTCAGACCACCAAGGACCGCCACAAATTATCCCCCTTATGGGAAGGACCATACATAATCACTGAGGTGACTCGGCCAGGTGCATACCGATTAAAGCGAGAAGACGGATCTATGGTGGAGAATTCCTGGAACATCGAGCATCTTTGACGATTCTATGCTTAAACTGACTTAAGTTTCATGTTTTTCTTGACTGCCAACCTCAAACAAGATGACTTCTCGAGTTAGCAGTCAAGGGCTGTACATATGTCAATAGAGCATAGTTTTTCTCATCAACTTTTGCGCCTGATTCGGTTTATCGTTGGTTAACGATCCTTGATTCGAGTTCAATGCATAAGGACTGAGAATTTTTCGATGACCTAATCAGGCTTAGGTTTGGTGACAGTCGGACGAAAATTACTTAAGAAATTGTACATGAAAACTCGGATCAAAGCGTTAACATAAATAGACTGAATATTTACAGGAAGCATCAGAACGTCACAATCATACAATGTCTACAAGACAATGATTACAAGACAATTAAGGCCGAAAATTGTTCACTACATCAATGGCAATCCTCTTAGCTGAATCTGCGCCTCACCGATCATGTCCAGGGCTTGCTCGTCCGAGGTGCCATCGGCAAAGCCTTCCCGACCGAGTTGACATCCACTCGTAGAGAGATTTGGTCTGCGCAAGAGCAAGGCCAGCCCCCATGGTAGCAGCCTCGGTGATGTTCGCCAAGTATTGGTCGGGGGCTCTCCGTAGCTTATCGAAGATTTCGACTGGATCCAGTGAGCTAGCCCCGACTCCCTGATGAAACAAAGATAGCAGGATCGGCGTTGCCGCGTTGGCGACATCTTCTCGAACCCTTCCAGCTTGTTTGACCCTCTCAAGTAAGACGTCGTATTGAGCTCGGGTCTTGACTTTGTAAGCTGCCAAAAGAACATGATCACGTAAAGTACTCATAGACAAAGCAGCACAAAGAATGTTACTTCAAAAGAAGCTCACCTTCGAACTCGGCCTCCAACTTGGTCTTCCCGAGGCTGATTGCCTCCAGCTGGACCTGGAGCGAGTGGACCTTCGACGAATTTTCTACAAACAAGAAAGTCTATCAACAGCCAGATCAACATGGAAACCATAAGGAGGCCGGGAGGGTTAAGCTTACTCCCGATCCGATCCCGGTCGAGGTTTTCCTCCGGAGTTCAGCTATTTCCCTCCTCAGGGCTGCCTCTCTCGACGCGGCCTCTTCCCGAGTGGTCTTCAGCTTTTGCTGGATATCCTCCAAAGAGTTTAAATGCGGGACCAACTTCTCCAGCGCCTCGGACTTGGCCATGGATCGACAATACTCCTTCTGCACGCAAGATCCAAAGTTGACTGACTGAAAAGAAATGAGGATACAACAATAGAAAAAGATCAAGGCTTACGTTGAGTAGCTGAGTCGCCTCATTCAGGCTGTTGACGAGGGCATCCCTTTCCTCGCTTTCTGCTTGCTTATCTAGGATGATGCCCTGCCTCGGCCTTCGAGAATCTCGCCACTCGATCTTAATCGGGGAACCCGGAGTTTCGAAGACGTAACACAGGGATCTCCTCTCGTGGTGGCGGATCGGAAGAACAGATGAAGACACAAAATATTTGAACTAAAGATTAAAGACAAGATTTCGATTCAAGACTTACTGGCCGGCGGCTGAACTCTTAATTTGGAGCAGCCACTGGTCTTTTCCTTCGGCTTTTCACCGGCGGGTCTTCGGTCGGGACTCTCGAGCTGCGGCACAGGGCTTCTCCGCGGCCGACTAGTTTCCAGTCGGGACGTCCCGGCTGGCAGTCGGGGGCTCCTTCCTCGGGATATCTTTCTTTGGAGGTGAGGGCTTTTTCCCCGGAGCGCTCTCGCTCGGGAGAGGGCTCCGGGGTCTTGGATCCGCAGGCTTGGATGCCTCGGATGCAGCAGCTGGAGTTGGCCTTTCGCTCTTCCCGGCCGGGTCTATATCTTGGGGCCTCCTGCCAAACAAACGACAAATGCAGTTGGAATAATGACAGAAAATTTTCGAAGAGCTTAGCTTCAGTCATGAGGTGTACCTGGACGACCGGCGGATCTTCGGCGCTGCTTTCGGCGATGGCCTTGGAGGGGTTGTTTCGATTGGAGGAGCCGGGACATCATCATCCGAGTCGTCTATGACGAGCCTCCTTTTGCTCGCCCGTTTGTTGGTGTCCTCATTCGGGCCGCCCGTTTCCCGACTGGATCACTTTGGATTTTCACTCCACCGGTCGGCTTCTTGGCAGGGCGAAGCGGCACGTCATCATGAGAAACTTTGTACGGTTTTGAAATAATGGAGGCATTTTCCTGCAAGAGAAATTCTCACAATACTAAGAGGTATGACATCAAGATTGCAAGACAGTACAAAGAGGTCAGTCGGCTTACCGGAGGAGGAGGCCGGTAGAGACTGAAGGGAAGAACTGGCAACACGAGGGCGCGCTCGACTGCAACTCCAGTCGAGAAGATCTTGTACATCCAGATCTTCAGGATCTCAAAACTAAGGGGATCCGGTCTTCCCGATTGGGGTCCTTCCGCCTTCGTACTCGAAGGCTGGCTTGATCGTTCTTTGATTGGTGCCGGTCGGCTCTTGATGAAGTGCCGAGTGATCTGTTCGTCGCGAAGACCTTTCTGCTTCATCTCCAAGATCTTCGCTAGCAGTTTGTTGGCTTCATCCCACTCTTGGGCTACCGGCACAGTACTCCAAGTATGCTTCGGCACAGGGGGAAGGCCGACAAAGGCTGGCAGGCTGGGTTCGAGGTTGCTGATATAGAACCACCTTGCATGCCAGCCCTTGTTGGAGGATTTCAAGGGAAGAGAGAAGTACTCCTTGCGGAGAGATCCGCGGAGTTGAAAACCCGCTCCACCAACAACGCATGGATGGTCCTTATTCGGATGCGGTTTGAGGTAAAACATGCGGCGAAAAAGTTGGAAGTGGGGGAGGATGCCAAGGAAAGCTTCACATACGTGGATGAAAAGAGCGATGTGAAGCATGGAGTTGGGGTTCAGATGATAGAGTCGAAGACCATAATAATCCAGAAGCCCCCTAAATAACTCGGAAGTGGGGAGGCTGAACCCGCAGTAAAAGAAAGATGTGAACACAACGAGCTCACCAGTGTTTGGTGTTGGGAAATCTTTGCCCGCCGTCGGGCGCCAACCCACGATCTCCTTGGGGGGAAGCACGCTGTGCTTCACCATCTCCTTGAGGGTGGACTCCCTCACATCCGAAGTGGCCCACTGCTCAAAGGGGATTTTCTTTTCGTCCGCCATGAGCGTGGTTTGGATGAGTGACAGATCTGGCTAAAAGGATGGGGATTTGAGATGGGGATCTTGGGAGCTGGATGCGGAGGCTATTTGTGGCGAAGGATGAGCTCCTGGGTCGATGGATTCGGGTGCGCGCGAGTCTAGGGTTTTCCGCAGGGAGCTGGTGAACAGTGCTGTGAAAAGAGGAAATTTTTGGGAAGACGAAGTGGCGGGGATGACCTCGAGGCTTTGTAAATAGATTTGAGGGTTGCGCTAGGTTTTCTCGTGATTGGGCCGAGCCCATGAGAGACCTGCGGCCCAGCTAAGGTGTGGCCCGACACGTGTCCTTAGGGACTTAAGTGGATGAGCTTAAGCAGATTTGCCTTGGCAATATGCACGTGTCCGAATGCCCTATACCTTTGGAAATCCTTTCATACCGCGATTTGCTTGACTTCATGAGAAGCTAGCACATTGCAATTTGAAAGGTGACCAACAGCTAAGCTTTTTATAGTTGCCTTGATAACAAGGGCTGTTTGGTTCTTTAGCATTTGATTGGATGATTATATCAATGCTATTTTTCCACCTTGGTGAAGATCTTTATAGATTGAGACCAGTATTATGGCAAGAGCTATTTAATAACTTGGTCATATTTTTCAGACGACTGAAAAACTTATTTACCCATGAGGGATGATTAAAATATTTGTTTCGAGATGACTCGGGCAGATCCACTCGGACAAGGATGAGTTTACCGAGTGCTTTCCACTTATAAGGATTGATTAAGTTATTTGTCTTGAGGCGACTCGGGCAAATTCACTCGGATAAGCATGAGTTTGCTTTGAGTGATAAGATTTTTATATTTGCTTTAGCATGAGTTAAGCATTTACATGAGTATGTGCCTAGATATTAATTTTGAGAATTTTTTAGATATTTTCCAGCCCTTCACAGTCTTTGGAGCCACTCAGGAGATTCAGGCAGAGATGATGGAATCACTTGGCGCCAGAAGCACTCGGCCAAAGAGGTTTTTGGTTGTGTGCTATCTTGGTTTGAAGCTAAGTTGTCTCGTCGACTGAAAAGGACTCGGGGGCTACTTGTGGAGATTATGGCAATCGGGTATCTACATGGCAAGTTTCTCCGACTAAAGGTAGGGATAGATTGCGCCGCCATATCTCGTAAACCAAATATGACTTGGGTGTTACGTTGCCGATTGAGATAAGGCAACGGCCCATAGTCACGGTTTGGTAAGATTGAGGAAACCGACTTAGAGTAAGATAGAGTTTCCGATCTATAAGCCCGCCTCCCAAGACTATATAAGGGGGGTAAGGGGCGTCCCGTGAGGGATATGCGATATCAGAGTTGATAAGCTAGAGCTTTAGACTTTAGGAGCCTTAGATCTTGAGATCAATATACACTCGGCGGATCGAATCCCCGAAACAGGAGTAAGGTATTACCTCACGAGAGGGCCTGAACCTGTCTAAATCTCGTTTTCTATCTAACCCATTGTGCTTGGCGATCTTGATTGCACCCCCAAAATTCTATTGCCGAAACCAAGTTTCGACACGTTAATTTGTGACTGTCACGTCGCTTCACATCTCCGCCGATCTGGCAGCGGCCTGCAGACACTACTACAGAAACCGGCAAAGGTGCCGGTTGAGAAACCGACTTAGATATCGGTTTTCTCGACCGACACCTATTGGTCGGCACCTATAAAAAAATTAATAGGTGCCGGTCTCTAATAACCGACACCTTTGAGATTCAAAAAATCAAAAAAAATTTTCTGGTTCATCAGCTTGCATCCCGGTTCATCAGCTGCATCCGAGCTTCACAGAAAATAATCCAAAGATCGAGAAGGGCGAGAGAGGAAGACCGACACCGTAGATCTGAGGGAGAGAGAGGGAGACCGCCCCTGGTGCCGCCTCCCACATGGCCTGCGCCGCCTCCGCGGCCGGCGCCGCCTCCGCAAGGCCGACGCCGCCGTCCCGCCTCCGCCGCTCCGCGCCGCCGTCGTGGAGAAGAGAGCCGCCGCCCGTCGGCCGGCGCCGCCTCCTCGGCCGCGCCGTGGTAGAGAAGAGAGCCGACCGCCCGGAGCGGCCGCCCATCGGCCGCCCGCCTCTCGCGGCCGCGCCGTGGTGGAGAAGAGAGCCGACCGCCGGGAGCGGCCGCCGTCGGCCAGGCGCCGCCTCCCACGGCCGCGCCGTGGTGGAGAAGAGAGTTGGCCGCCCGTCGACCGACGCCGCCTCCCGTGGCTGCGCCGCCTCCCGCGGCCGGCGCCGCCGTCCCGCCTCCCGCCTCTCCCGGGGCCACCCGTGGGGGAGGAGACAGCCGGCCACCCGTGGTGGAGAGAGAGCCGGCTGAGAGAGAGAGAGGAAAGAAAGTGATAAGAGAGATTGAGTGGTGGAGAAGAAGGCAAGGCTGAGATTTAAATGGGCCGGCCGGTTTTGGTGTCGGTTTTTAATAAAACCAACATCTATTTTTAAAAAACCGACACTAATAGTATAGGTGCCGGTTTTTATTTTGAACCGACACCTATAATAGATTATAGGTGTCGGTTTTTCTTAAAAACCGCTACCAACAGTATAGGTACCGGGTTTTTTAGAACCAACACCTATTGTTTTAATAGGTGCCAGATTTATTTTGACCGTTACCTTTTGAGGCGATACGTATGGGCTTTTTTAGTAGTGAGATAACTCACGCGTGCAAGTTCACGTCAAGTGAGATAACTCGCTTGAAGTGTGAGAACTATTGTTTACATGATTTAAATATTTATAAAGAATAAAAATTGACAAAATTAATATGTGATAGATCACTCAGATAAAATTAAACTTTTACATAAAAATAAATAAATATTATTGTGAATATAGGTTAACTAGTTATTATTTATTTTGTTCTTTTTTAACTCGTTGAATTTTAACTTAATATGTTCTATTACCTATCAATCTATCTTTTTTCAAAAAATAAATTCATAACTATTTTTTAAAAATAAATTCATAACTATTTAGATGAAATAGAGAATTGTCAGTGTAATGGATAAGGAATACATCAATATTGTACGAAAGTAACACATACCTAATAATATATGGGAATATATATATATATGGTAATAAAGTTTTTTTGGGATAGAAAGTATCAGAGTCCTACTCGAAGAAGACAAGATTCCTCGGCTTGTATCATACCCAGATTCTTCAAGTTCTACTTGGATAAGAAGATGTTTACCGGTATAAATACAAAGCTCCCCATGGAGTGGAGTGCATCGAAACACTAAGCCATAGCAAAAGCCACATCGAGGGATAATCCGAAGGAAGCCGAAGCTCTACTCAGTGGATTCTATTTGACATGTCAGATTAGCTGGCCTACTCCTTTATAATCCTTGTGGTACTTATTTCCAGATATACATATAAACTAGAGTAGGACTATAACTCATCTTGGGGGACCGAACCAATATAAATCGTTGTCCCTTTTCTTCTTGATATGATCTCGCGTACACCTTGGTCCCAACGATCCCCATACTCTACAAATACCATAGGCGGGTAGAGTCTATCAACTATGGCACGCCAGGTAAGGGGCTTGGTGCTAAAGGATCACATGAGATGAGTTCAAGAGGAGGATTTTCTTGTACGGGCTTGTACAATTGCCCTGGCCTAAAAGATCCAACCCAACCGACGTTCACTTTGTCCAAGTCAGAACCATCACGTTCCCAATATTTTCTGCTACTAAGCAAGAATGGGCAACTGGAAGTGAGTGAGCCTCCAACGGCTAGCTAGCTCCAAACTCCCGCCACGCTGGTGGCCACTCCGGCCCCCGCGGCCATCCCCGTTGGTGACCATCCTGGTCCCGGCGGCCACCATCCCTAGCTCGTCAAGTCGTTCTGGCCTCGGGGTTTCCTGTCCCGAGGACTAGGTTTTCTGAAGAAGAATGGAAGGAAAGCTGGACTTCTCTGTGGGAAGAAGGTTCGAGCAACAAGTTCTTCAAAAACTTGGCAGGCAAGTGCATCACGACTCCCAAAACCCTAAAGGCTCCTTCTTCCTACTGGCCACCTACCGTCGCTATCTTTTTCGCCTTTCGGAGGAAAGCGTTGCTCTTGCGCTCCAATCTTGCCTTGGGGGCCAGGCCCGGGGTTTTCTTCTGGTTGAATTCAGTCACAATCACTTTCATTTCTCGGTCTCTTGCAAGGCAGTGGGTTTCTTGGTATACGCTCTCAGAACGATCTCAGAAGGTTGTGGAGCAATGGAGTTCCGCACTGGGAACGTGAAAAACATCTTTGGGAAGAAGAGGAGGCTAGGAAATAGATGCTAGTTCTATCCAAAAGGCAAAAGAGAGCTGCCAAAGCTATTGCTGCTTAAAGAAAGTTTGTTTTGCCTCTAATCTGGTTCTTCCCTCCCCAAAGAAAAAAATTTGCCCCTCTTTTGGGTGGTTCTCGTTGCATCAAGTTTGGTTCTTTCAACACGATTCTTCCCATGGCTAGTTTAACTTTTTGTCCATTGCTATTTGGGAAGAATTCTACTGTTCAGGAAAATGTTGGGATCTATTCTTGATTCAGTCCTCGGCTACGGTTCGGGATTATCCGGTTTCTCGATCGCACTGGCTGGATTCATCGCTAACAGCTCGTCCTTGGGTCTTGCTCCTGTCAAATCCGTTTTGAAAAAGGTTGCACCTTTTGGGGCTTCAAATCGACAAGTCTTTTCTCATAATTTTGGTAAGGTTTTCGTTAAGCCTCGTCCTTCAGATTTGCGTATCTCACCTGTTCAGTGCCCAAGGTGTCTTCGGGTAGGGCACTCGGGTGTTGCCTATACTTCTCAGGTCCGCTGGTGGGCCTGCTTCAATTACGGTCATCGGGCTAGGTTCTGCCTCTCAAGGCCCAATAAGCAGCTTATTTGGAGGCCTAAGGGGATTTCGTTCAGAACTCAATCCAGCCCACAGATTATTTGGAAACCCAGTTTTCCTTTGGCTACAAAGCTGAATCACCTGGAACAAGCACGGTTGAGAAAGAGGGGAGATGGTTTTCGGGAATCACAACTGCTAGACGTCTCGACTCCCTCGCCTGCACTATTGTCTCCCAATCCCCTTCTTGCTCCTGATACACAAATCTTCTCCGGCGACGGTGAATCCTGTCCCTCCATCCAGAAATCCTTCAACCTCTCTTGCTCATGCTCTAATGGCAATCTTTGCTTGCGACCCCACCCCCTTCCTTCCCTTCGGCGCTCATGTCGAGGAAGGATGGTTCTGCCTGGCTAGAGAAAGGGTGGCACTAGGAGGAGAGCCACCTCACCGTCACGAGGACTATGCTATCATCCATCTTGAGCCAGTGCTGATTCAGATGAATGCAAGGTTGGTTCTCACTGATGTTGTGCATTTCTTGGAAGAGCACTTCCCGATTAGGGTTTTATACTCTTCTTTGTCGCCCATGGGGTTGGGTCTGCTTCAATTTGGGTCGCCAGTTCAGAGACAGAGCATGTTGGATATCAATCTCATCAATTATGTGGGTGATTCAGTTCTGTGACTTGTTAAGCATGATGAAGTTGTCAAACTTAGAAGCTGCCCTTATACTAGGGTTTGTTGGATAATGTTCCTTGGCTTTCCGTTGGATTATCAATGTGAAGACTTCATCATGGCTGCGATTGCCCCTTTTGGAAGGTTGCTTCACTGGCATAAGGGGCCGAACAAAGGGCGTACGCTGGTGCAGTGTCTAGTTTTAAGCCTGGAAAGAGTTCCTAGAAGATTGGTGGTTTCCCAGGGCAACATCCTCAGAGGCAATGGAAGATGTTGGACAGTCCCAGTCTTCATCTTGGGGGAAAATTTCGCTGACGAACTACCCCAAGATGAGGATCCAATCCCGACTGATGGAAACCAGCATCCTGCTCATGGAATGCCAATGGCTGGTAATCCGAATGGTTTTGTCAACTAGATGCATGAAAATGCCGGAGCGGGGGCCCAAGGCTTAGGGGATGTGGGCATCTTCGCTCAACAAATGCAAGATATCAATATGGACATCAATCTCAATGCACACCATGCTGTTCACCAGGGGCCCCAAAATCTTGAAGGAGAAGCTGCAGCTAAGGAAGATGACTGGGATTTGGGGGAGAATTGGGTCCCCGAGCACCCCGATTTTCCCCACGATACAATTTCCTTTGAACAGTCTAGCACACAGCTGTATTTTTAATTGCCAAAGGGACACATACTTTCTTGTCCACAGAGAAAGTCCTAGCAGCCTTGGAGTCGTGGAACATCTTGGCAGCAATTCAGAAAGTGGATGATTCCTCTTCTTCGGACGATTCAGTGGCCTCATCCCTCTGGTATGGCAATCTTTTTATTTCTAAAGCTTTATTGTCTTACTTCCACAGAACCCCTCTCCAAGCTTTACAAACTGTGTCGTATACTCCCCTTGTGGTTGAATGGAAAGAAGAAATTGGAAAGGCTATGTTTCTGTACAAGCCAACTATGGGCTCAATCTTGATTAGACTCTGGGTTTCTCTGTTTGGTAGCTCTGCTTTTAATACCCAGAGTTGGATTGCTTCTGGGCCAATTTCACTTCCCTTGACAATTTCTCGCAGGCCAGGATCCAAAAACCCCTTGGTCAGCACAATGTTTGGACGGAGCTCTCGTCTTAATCCATGGGTGGTGGATGGCCTCCAAGTCATAGCAATCAAAGAGTCGGCAGCAAAAAGAAGAAGGTGCCATACTGCTTAACTGGACTTGGACAACCCGCCCAAGAATGCAGAGGAAGCCCATGATCCAATCCCTTTGAAGGTCATGCAAGAATGGGCTGAGAAATGCGGAGTGCCTCCTGCTGATTTCTCCACTGATAAGCTTATGAAAGATCATCATGATATCTGAACTTTGTTGGTTTGTTATGTCTGTTGTTGATAGTCCGCCCCTTTTGTTCTCCGAATACCATGATGTGGTGATGTGGGGTTATGCTGATTATGTCTTATTACATCTTAACTGTGTTGGCTCTCTGGGCGAATGACTTTGTCTGCTCCTCTAGAAAGGGAAGCTTTATATACTTTTATCAATTTTGTGCCCAATGAATAGATCTTGGAATGTTCTCTTTGGAATGTTCTCTGCTGGAATGTTAGGGGTATTAATGCTACAGAAAAATGGCCAATCATTTATAAAATAATTCCTAAAAGCAACTGTGAGATTTTTTGCTTCCAAGAAACAAAAAAAGAAAGCTTTGATTCTTCCTTTATTCGGAAATTTGCCCCGAGGAAATTTGATCAATTTGTCTTTTCCCCCTCTCTAGGGGCTTCGGGAGGAATTCTTGTTGGATGGAATGGAAAACTTTTCAATGGTTCAGTAAATGAAATCCAACCGTTTGCAATCTCGTTTTGCTTCTCTTCTCGCTTCAACCTAACTACTTGGAATTTAGTTACGGTGTACGGGCCGTGTTTGGATCCAGCAAGAAGCAATTTTGTGGATTGGTTATGGAACTTGGACATAGGAGATGACTTTAACTGACTCTTGATTGGTGATTTTAATTTTTATAGATCCATGGAGGATAGAAATAAACCTGGGGGTAATTTTCAGGACACACAGATTTTTAACGACATCATTGATCATCTGGGGTTAGTAGATATACCGCTGAAGGGGAGAGCCTTTACATGGAGGAACATGTAGTCTAATCTGCTTTGCGAACAATTAGATTGGTTTTTCACCTCCTCCAACTGGACCCTGGATCTACCTCAGATCATGTCCCCTGCAGAATCACAATAGAAACCAGAATCCCTAAATCAGATCTCTTTCGCTTTGAAAATGCTTGGGTTGCTCAGGCTTCTTTCCTTGAAATAGTTAATCTGTCCTGGAGTCATAAAAGAGTTAATAATGGTAACTCGGCCTCAGTACTCTCAGCAAAGTTCAAAAAATTGAGATATGACTTGAAAAGATGGAGCAGGCAGTTCAAGAACATCAAATACTACATTGACAATTGTAATAAAGTCATCCTATACATTGATTCTATTGAAGAGCATCGACAGTTAATCAATGTAGAATGGAATTTCAGAAGAATCATCAGGGTTCATTTAAATAACCTCCTCAAATAGCAGAATGCTTATTGGAAGCAAAGAAACACAGTCAACAGAATTAAATTTGGGGATGAATGCACAAAAATTTTTCATTCAAGAGCCACTGTCACTTACAGAGGAAGTCTCATCTCTCAAATCCAGGATGATTATGGGGTCTCGCTGTTAAACCATGAAGACAAAGCAAATCACATGTGGTTATGTTTCAAGAACAGGATGGGTTCCACAGGGAAAGTATCAATGGAATTTAATCTAACTAAGATGGTCAATCCAAGAAATCGGGAAGCTCTTGAGGGACCGTTAGCTCCCTCTCGCCATGGAAATTAAAAATGATTAAGGGCATGCCCTCGGACAAAGCCCCAAGCCTAGATGGCTTTAATGGGAAATTCATCGAAAGATGCCGGAATATAATCAAAGAAGATATTTTCAAATTGTTCTTTTATTTCTATGATGGAAGAGTAGATCTATCGCCAATTAATGACTCTTTCGTAGTCCTGGTTCCCAAGAGTAGCATCTCTACAACGACTTCGGACTACAGGCCCATTTCCCTCCTTAACTGTAGTGTTAAAATGCTGACAAAGATTTTGGCAGATAGACTTCAAAGTATAATTTTAAAATTCATTCATAGCAATCAATATGGCTTCATAAAGGGGAGATCATTCCAAGACTGTCTAGCCTGGAGCTTTGAGCATATCTTTCGATGCCAGCAGTCCAAGAGAGAGATTGTTATTGTGAAATTAGACTTCGCTAAGGCTTTTGACACTGTGGAGCACACTACCATCTTTTAAATGCTTAGGGTTCTAGGGTTTCCAGAAAAATGGATAAAATGGATGGAAAGTATTCTATCCTCAAGTTCAGCTTCAGTCCTGCTAAATGGGGTGCCGGAGAAAAGTTCAAATGCACAAGAGGGGTTAGACAAGGTGATCCTCTATCCCCCTCCTCTTTGTGATAGCGGCAGAAATCATGCAATACATTGTGAATGGTTTAAAGGATAAACAAATTTTCAAGCTACCTATTCCCCAACCCATTGATGACTTTCCAACTGTTCAGTATGTAGATGATACTTTGTTAATTATGCAAGTAGCGTGCAAGCAGATTTTCTGCCTCAAGTCCATCCTAAACATGTTTGTCTCGTCCACTGGCTTGACGATAAACTTCAACAAATCCTTGATGATTCCCATCAATGTTCCATCTGACAAAATGGAAGTGTTGTCCAAAACCCTAGGCTGCCAACTGAAGGGTTACGCGGAGGCTACGCTAGCCGAAAACAAAACTTTTAACCGCGCAAACCAGGAACACTTGCAAGTAAGGGCCGATAGATCGTTACCGATTGGAGTGTGCAGCGGAATTAGCCAATCAGGGCTATTCGATCTGGAACTGTGTAGCCGATTCCCGCAAAGCCGACAGCCGATTCCCGGGGACAGCCGATTCGCCAATCACCCGATTGCTCCTATTGCAGCCGATCCGAAGCCGATCTACAGCGCGCAACGTAGCAGCGCCTCTACCGGTATCCACACGTCCGGGGACAGAACGCCGAACACCCGTGTGCTAGCACGCGATGCAAGGCTAGGCTCAAAGGTGGGGAGGGTTTCCGTGGAGATTGATCTCGACGACTTCTAAAGCCGCGTGTGATCAGATTGATTTGGCGCAATCAATTGACTTGATGTCCTTCGCAGCTCTCCACCCCACACCCCTTTATATAGAGTTGGCCGACTGGGACTCGTGGCCGATCAGGACTCTATTTTGAATCGGATCCTATCCGAATCTCATAGAGTTGCCCGCCTATACGTCGTAAGCCCATAGGACTCTATCCGATCGGATCCCTATCCGATCGAGCCGTATTCGAGTCCAACTCGAATGCCTGTTCTTATCCCCTTAAGCGTGCGACCACGTAGGTTCGGTATACTCGGTTTCGGCTATAGTCTAACTTAGCCGATCGTCGGCTCGAGTCCAACTCAGCGACCGTCAACGCGGCGCCTAGCAGCACATATTGACACCATAGTATACAAGAATAATATCGGCTCAACCTGTAATGTGTACACAAATCCCTTTGCCTCACGATACCGTTAAGCTATAGGCAAGATGTGTGCCATCCCTTCAATAGCTTAACCATTCACTCGAACCGTATTGGATTATCTGCTTGATTGACTCCTCAATCAACTTAGCATGGCCATGCATTTCCATAATCCATCACCTCGAGGGCCCAGAGATATCTCCTCTCCAAAGGAGGGGCAAATTCCATCTTGATCACTCACATCCCACTCCATGTTTCATAGCAAACCCGAAAACTACCTTTATAACTACCCGGTTATGGAATAGTGTTTGGTAGTCCCAAAGTAGGCTACTACACATGTTGGAATCCATGGTGATCTCGGGTCTAAGGACTTTGTACCAACACTACCGAGACCAACTAATGGCACATTAATTCCGTAGTGTCTCATGGTGGGTCTATCCAACAATGTGTTCTCTAACACATGTCCATGTTTATTGATTTGGTATTTCCATACCCATGATCTATGAGACATGATCATCAATCAATAAACATGCCGATCTTACAATCATATTTGTTCCAACAATATGACATGTGATCGAGGGATCATTTAGAAATAGATTCATACATAAAGAGTCTCATAAATAAGTCACGTACTTATTGATCAATACAAGATGTCTATTTCATGGAACCGAATAACACTTTATTCATTTATTCATAAACATTGACGTGATATCCAACATCTCCATGTTGCCTCTAGGGCATATCACTAACAATCTCCCACTTGCACTAGAGTCAATCATGTAAGTATCTAATACCCATTGCTCTTGTGTGCGCCTCATGCTTCGGGAGGGAGAGGTTTTGTCGCGGATCGGCTATGTTGAGATCCGTGTGCACTTTGCATATCTTGACATCACCTCTGTCCACAATCTCGCGGATGAGATGATATCGCCGAAGTATGTGTTTGGACTTCGATGTGACCTCGACTCCTTGGTCGGGCGCAATGGCTCCACTATTATCACAATAGAGAGACATTGGACTGTCGTACTAGTCGTCACACCAAGCTCGAAACGAATTTCTTGATCCAAACAGCTTCCTTTGCGGCTTCGAAGCAGCAATGTACTCGGCCTCCGTTGTAGAATCAGCAACGGTATCTTGCTTGGAACTCTTCCAGCTGACTGCGCCTCCGTTCAGGCAGAACACGAACCCAGATTGCGATCTATAATCATCCTTGTCTGTTTGGAAGCTAGCATCGGTGTAACCACTTACAACGAGCTCTTCTTCACCTCCATATACTAGGAACATATCCTTAGTTCTTCTCAAGTACTTAAGGATATTCTTTACTGCATCCAGTGACCTTCACCGGATCGGCTGTATCTGCTCGTAGCACTCAAAGCGTACGAGACATCAGGCGTGTACAAAGCATGGCATACATGATGGATCCAATTGCCGAAGCATATGGAACCATACCCATCTTATTCCGCTCATCAAGTGTCCGAGGACACCGATTCTTGCTAAGATTAATGCCATGTGACATGGGCAAGAAACCTTTCTTGGAATCATGCATGTTGAACCTTTTCAACACCTTGTCAATGTATGTACTTTGGCTTAATCCAATTAGCCTCTTGGATCTATCTCTATAGATCCTAATGCCCAATATGTATGCTGCCTCCCCTAAGTCTTTCATGGAAAAACTATTTTTCAATGAAGACTTGACGGATTCTAGCATAGGGATATCATTTCCAATCAACAATATGTCATCCACATATAAGATTAGAAATAGAATTGCGCTCCCACTGACCTTTTGTAAACACAGGCCTCTTCTTCATTTTTGATGAAACCAAACCCTTTGATTACTTCATCAAAACGAATATTCCAACTCCGAGATGCTTGCTTCAATCCATAAATGGATTTCGTAGCTTGCATATCTTTCGAGCGATTCTCGGATCGACAAAACCCGAGGTTGTATCATGTATACATCCTCGCTTAGGTTTCCATTTAGGAAAGCCGTTTTGACATCCATCTGCCATATCTCATAATCAAAATATGCAACAATCGCTAGGATAATCCGAATAGATTTAAGCATTGCGACGGGCGAGAAGGTTTCATCATAATCAACTCCTTGAATCTGTTTAAAACCTTTCGCCACCAATCGCGCCTTATAGATGTGAACATTTCCATCCATATCGGCCTTTTCTTAAAAACCCATTTACACTCAATGGTTTTGACACCATCAGTGGATCAACCAAGTTCCAAACTTGATTGTCGTACATGGATTCTATTTCGTATTTCATGGCTCCAAGCCACTTGTTGGAATCGGGTCCCACCATCGCTTCCTCATAGGTCTTAGGTTCATCGTTGTCCAACAACAATATATCGGGTGCACGACGTGATCTTTCGACCTCCGTGGGCTGGTGTATCTACAACCGGTGGCGCAACACTTTGCTCCTCCTGTTGTGGTTACGTGGTCGCGAAACATTTTCTCGGTGTTCCTTGAACTTCTTCAAGATGCACCCTGCTCCCACTAACCCTTCTTGAAAGAAACTCTTTCTCCAAGAAGACACCGTGTCGGGCGACAAACACTTTGCCTTGTTCCCGATTATAAAAGTAATATCCCTTAGTTTCCTTAGGATATCCCACAAAGAAGCACTTGTCGATTTGGGTGTGAGCTTGTCGGCGTAAACGTTTGCTTCGCATCCCCAAATTTTGAGAAAAGACAAACTAGGGGTTGCCCTGTCCATATCTCATATGGTGTCTTTTCAACTGACTTAGATGGAACTCTATTTAGTGTGAGCGCAGCTGTTTCAAGATCATATCCCCAGAAGGATAATGGAAGATCACTTTGGCTCATCATCGACCGCACCATGTCCAACAAGGTGCGATTTCTCCGTTCGGACACCCCATTCCATTGTGGAGTTCCTGGCGGAGTCAACTGTGGAACAATTCCACAA
Organism: Oryza australiensis; assembly: GCA_019925245.2. Taxonomy (NCBI): domain Eukaryota; kingdom Viridiplantae; phylum Streptophyta; class Magnoliopsida; order Poales; family Poaceae; genus Oryza; species Oryza australiensis. The sequence continues at coordinate 49,965 of JAIFGZ020000678.1, read as the reverse complement.
TCTTTTAGATGATTACCAAACTCTTGGCTCAAGTATTCTCCTCCACAATCTGATCGTAGAAACTTGATTGTTTTCCCTAAATGATTCTGTACTTCATTCTGGAATTCTTTGAACTTTTCAAAGGATTCGGACTTATGCCTCATTAAGGATATAACCATATCTAATAAAGTCATCGGTAAAGGTAATAAAGTACTGATAACCACCTCTGCCCCTTGAGCTCATTGGTCCACATACATCAGTATGTACGAGTGCCAATAAGTCACTTGCTCTCTCACTATGTCCCGTGAAAGGTGCCTTTGTCATCTTACCAAGTAAACAAGACTCACATGTCTCAAATGACTCAAAATCAAAAGAGTGAAGCAATCCATCCTTATGGAGCTTCTCCATGCGTTTCTTATTTATATGGCCTAAGCGGCAATGCCAGATAAATGTGGGGTTTATATCATTAGAGAGTTACCTTTCTGTATTAATGTTATAGATGGGAGACGCTTCAAGATTCAAAACGTATAATCTATTCACCAATGGAGCATGAAAATAGAACATATCTCTGAGATATATTGAACAACCATTGTTCATTGGTCTAAAATCATATCCTTCCGCTTGCAAACATGAAGCAGAAATAATGTTTTGACATAGTGTTGGAACACAATAACAATTATTTAATTCCAAAACTAATCCCGAAGGTAGATGAAGTGGTATGTGCCGACAAGCGCAACCGTAGCAACGCTTGCTCCATTGCCGACGCGCAGTTCACCTCGTCCCTTCTTAAGCCTCTACTTCTTCTCATTCCCTGCAACGATTTGCAAAAATGAGCTACGATCCAAGATCAAATACCCAAGAGTCGTAGGTGAAGTAGCAAGATTAATGTCTATAACATTAATACCTGCGAAGTCGTACTTTGCTTCTTTTTGAGATCCTCCATGTACTTCTTGCGTTCCTCTTCCGGTGGCTCTCTACTTGCAATAGAAGCAAACGGCATCGATGCCGCCGACCCCTTCTTGCCCTTCTTTGCATTAGAGGCACTCGCGATCTCATCGGGAGTTAACTTCCTCTTGGTGCAAAGTTTCTTGACAGTGGTTTGCGCTTAGCCTTCGCATCATCATCACATGATGACCGTTTTTCTGGATACTCTCCTCACTGTCTTTAGAATCCCATGCATTCAGCCAAGGTTCTATCCATATTGTTCATGTGATAGTTTAATATGAATGGCTCAAAGCTCGGAGGGAGCGACTGGAGAATCACATCAGTAGCCAACTCTTGGCTAAGGGGAAAACCTAGTTTTTCCAGACTCTCGATATAGCCAATCATCTTTATCACATGCGTACTGACGGGATTCCCCTCAACAAGCCTGCACGCAAACAAGGACTTTGAGGTGTTGAACCTCTCGGCCCGAGCTTGGTTCTCAAACATACCACACAGTCCCTGAATAATAGTGTGAGCATCGCTTGGTTCAGGTATACTCGGTTTCGGCTATAGTCTAACTTAGCCGATCGTCGGCTCGAGTCCAACTCAGCCGACCCGTCAACAGCGGCGCCTAGCAGCACATATTAACACCATAGTATACAAGAATAATATCGGCTTTGAACCTGTAATGTGTACACAAATCCCTTTGCCTCACGATACCGGTTAAGCTATAGGCAAGATGTGTGCCATCCCTTCAATAGCTTAACCATTCACTCGAACCGTATTGGATTATCCGTCCGTTGATTGACTCCTCAATCAACTTAGCATGGCCATGCATTTCCATAATCCAAGTACCTCGAGGGGCCCAGAGATATCTCTCCAAAGGAGGGGCAAATTCCATCTTGATCACTCACATCCCACTCCATGTTTCATAGCAAACCCGAAAACTACCTTTATAACTACCCGCATTACGGAATAGCGTTTGGTAGTCCCAAAGTAGGCTACTACACATGTTGGAATCCATGGTGATCTCAGGTCTAAGGACTTTGTACCAACACTACCGAGACCAACTAATGGCACATTAATTCCTGTAGTGTCTCATGGTGGGTCTATCCAACAATGTGTTCTCCAACACATGTGTCCATGTTTATTGATTTGGTATCTCCATACCCATGATCTATGAGACATGATCATGAATCAATAAACATGCCGATCTTAGAATCATATTTGTTCCAACAATATGACATATGATTAGGGATCGTTTAGAAATAGATTCATACATAAAGATTCTCATAAATAAGTCATGTACTTATTGATCAATACAAGATGTCTATTTCATGGAACTGAATAACACTTTATTCATTTATACATAAACATTGACGTGATATCCAACATCTCCATGTTGCCTCTAGGGCATATCACTAACAGCCAAGTGGGTTCACTCCCCTTTACTTATCTAGGGTTACCCTTGGGTGCTTCAAAACCAAGAATAGAGGAATTTGTGCCTCTTTTGGACAAAGTGGGGAAAAAACTTTCCGCTTGCACTAATTTCCTTTCCTACTCAGGGAGAGTGGAATATATTAATACGATGATCACCCTAACTGTCACCTATGCCATGTGTACTTTTAAACTTCACAAAGGGGTAATTGAAGGAATTGATAGAGTCAGGAAACAATGTCTGTGGACGGGAAATTCACAAAAGAACAGAGGAGGGAATCTGGTGGCCTGGGCACTTGTTCAGAGGCCCAAGAAGAAGGGCGGCCTGGGAATTAAAAACATTGGTCTTCAGAATGATGCTTTGCTTTTAAAACATCTACACAATTTTTCCTCCAAAGAAGATATTCCCTAGGTACAACAGGTATGCTTTAAATATCATGAAAACAAGATACCTCATGCATATGCTCCAGTTGGCTCTTTTTGGTGGAAGGACATCTTAAGACTTAAGGATTTGTATGCTGAGGTTACCTCTTGTATCCTGGGAGATGGTTCATCAGTTTTATTCTGGAAAGACAATTGGACAGGGAATGTCTTCTCGAATCATTTCCTAACCTGGCAGGTTTTGCAAAGCAGGTGAACGCATCTGTTCAGGAGTTAGCAGGTGCAGAAACGTTGGAGGATATTTTCAAAATTCCAATCTCACAATAGGCAGCAGAGGAACTGGAAGAATTAAGAGAGGTGATTCAAGATTACGATCTGTCGGGAGGATCGAATAAGAGAATCTTCAGATGGGGATTAGATAAATACATGGCTTCAAAGCTATATAAATTGGCCTTCTTGGGTACTCAGACCCTGGTTGTGTTTGGTTGGATCTGGAAATCCAAAGTCACTCCGAGAGTTAAATTCTTTGCCTGGTTAGTTCTTTTGAATAAGCTGAACACTAAAGGTATCCTGGTAAGGCGCCATTTTCATGTCCAGCCCAATAGTCTTTGCTCGGTTTGTAATGGAGGGGTTGAAGAGACGGTGATGCATTTTTTCTTTGACTCCTCTTTTGCCAAGCTATCGGAGACACCCGGACCTTTCATTACATTTGCTAGATGAGATGAACCGCTTCAGCTCAACCAACAAGCATAATGGAACGTCCAACGTCCCGAGAGAGGGATATGTGAGACATTGTTGGGTCTTTAGCCTGCCAGTCAACTTCAGCCTGAAGTATGCCCGTCAAACCACACGAAGGCGGCGACCAGATGTGTTACACACTCAGGAGACTTGACAAAATGGCTAAAGATCTACAACGTCTCAAATATTCCTAACTCATACTCATGTGAATCTAGCTCCCAGGATGTGCGCTAGATTCACACTTTCATCACAAGCATGAATATACATAGCGAATACACTTAAATTGAACAGACTTAAAGGATTACAACAATTAGATAATTACATAGGCCGTCCGGCCAAATAATTATATAATCAGAGTACAGCAAACAACGGTGGCTTAACTACCCATTCCACAAGCACACCAACTAGGGTTTACCCCATTAAGTTCAATCCTAAAAGAAGCAGTCGTTTACCCGCCTCACTCAAAAGACTAAGTTTAAGACCTGCAAGCAAAATGGATATTCCAGTGACAAGAGTCAGTACATTAAACAGGTTAATGTACTGGCAAGCGTAAATCAATCCTAACATACTACATGTGAGGCTTACATTTCAAAGAAGGCTATATAGGTGGCTCATCTTCAGCGAAAAGCATGTTTTATTTCACAAATCATTTACTAAAGAGTTGATGCTTCAATTAACAAAGACAAGTTTTAAAGTTTCATTATTATCTATGTTATGGTTCCATCATAATTAATACCAAGTCATCCTACATGATGACAAGTTACGGTATATCATCACACTCACACAACTAAACACTTTTTGTTGAAAACACATGTTTACATTTATGAAACATTCGAGTCTATACTCATGACACTTCACCAAAGCGCTCTTGACCGTGAGCACAGCTAATCGCTTAGTTTTTATAACTCTGCAGAGTTTGTACAGCTTTACCCACATGAAGTGAATCGCTCTAGTTTATTCGGTACTCGTCGGTACCACCATACTCTACACTTTGAGTATAGTCTAGAGGTCATCACGAAACCTTTATACTACTTAGCCCCTAGCCTTGCACCAGCACGATACGTGTTTCCTCCATCCTAGGCCATACTGGAATAAGACCTAGAACCGTTAAGTGGCGGGCCCACACCTTAAACTTAACGCCATGGAGGCGGACACGATAGGAACCAACCCACGTGGCACGATACCGTTGTATTGGACAGACTTAGTCGCCTAAACTACCGCGAAGGGATAAATAGGAAGTTTCTCTGGGTTATCCGAACCCATACACTTTGGCCTACCATAATTGAAGGCTAGGTGCTAAATAGATTACTCGTTCAAGGCTATCCCATACTAGCACGTGTGGATGTACGGTAACTTTAAGTTGGTGACACAAGTTTGGTCCTTACGAACTCGGGCAAACACTCCCCCTATCGGCAATGCAAATACATCAATTACATGCCACTTGCCACCCGGGTCAAAATCATATTTTCACACATTTTATTTCGCAATTACACATCATATTTTTCCCATTTCAGCAAGGGCATACTTTATAAAAAACACACGTTTTAATTCTAGATGGAACAATTATGTGCAAAGTACTAAGCATGGCTAAGCAAGTGTTTCTAGGAAACACATTTAGACCCATATGAGCACAAGGTAAGTGTTCCAATCATTTCTAGGGGTACAAACAGCAAGGAATTAAATTATCAAAGGAGGTAATGCAGCAAGTAGGTTATATCTACCATACCCAAGTTTTTAAAATACCGATATAACCTATATTCATATGCAAGTTCACAAACAAATATTTTCATCCCTCAAAAGCATGGGATTCAATGTGTTCAAAGGGAGGAGGGTAAGAACTTGCCTTGTCTGTTAGAGAATCTTCCTGGGATGAGTTAGAATGCAAATATTCTCACCGTCGCAAAATTATCCTCTAAAAGAAAATACCGATAACCCATAAATACCGAAACATGTTAAAATTAAATATGCTCTAAAATGCATGAGTTCTTTAGTGTGGCTAGGTGCTGTGTGGATATAATTTATGGTGAAGAAATTTCTATTTTACCTTTTTTATTTTGGAAGTTATTAATTTTTAAAGTCGGTTCGGTATAACGTAGGATTTAACTAAGTATCATCCTAAATTGCTTTTACCTCTTGGTTAAGGTTAACCTTGACCTTCCAGTGATGAGGGAAAATGTTTCCTAGAATTAGTTCAATTTATTTCATACTTTTTGGATCTATAATAAATTTAATAAGTATTTTACGAAACTATATCGGGTTTTAGGCCTATAACGTGTTAAAGGGGAGTCTTGGGGCTTCAGGTCCAGAACTTGTTATTGTATTTAGGAGGGCCATTAATGGATAATTTAGCTAAGAAACTCAATACTAATTGCTAAGGATTTTTGGAGTCAGTTGCTCCTCCAAGTACATCTTCCATATTAGGTAAAGTCACTATGGTTGGTGCCCAACATATTAATCTATGTTTTGCCTATGAAGCTAATGATGCTAAGTCTTGGTAAGCTTGGGATGGAAATGGATGCTTACTGGTCCATACCTTATATTCTAACATACCTAGAGCTGGGATTATGCTTCATGCTTGTATAACCACATATATGCACATTTGGATGTGTATACATATAACAATTTCCTTGTTTACTTTCTAGGCTACCTATTTAGAGTCTTCTCTCTATATTCCAGTGGATGAGTGGCTATGCTTTATTTTACTAAATGGGAGTTCATTAATCTCTGGTTTTATAGAAACTTGTTTCACCTAAAACGGATAAAATTTGGATCTTCTACAATTCTTACATGTTAGTGGGTGCATTAAACCATTAGTTTCATTTATAATTAAGTTAAGGAATTACACTACACAGAAGGCATATGGTAATATTTTATATTTTAAATGTACATGTTTGGGTGATTCTACAGAATCTAAGTTTATCAAAAATATGGTAAAATGAAATTTTAATAAATCCCTAAATGTTGACTGTCTTAAAGTGTATCTTTTTTCTAAAATTAGGTTTACCAACATTTGACTCAAGGGAAGTATAACTTTTTATTTTCCCAGGTCGGAGAGGGTGAGGTGAGGAATCTATAGGATTTGGGTTTGCTCAAATTGAAGTTAATTTGAATTTTCTAGAGATTTTACAAATTCCTCTTTGGTTTATGTGTGTCCTGACTTATTTAAATTTGTGGGATATTTCCAGTGCAGTGAGTGGCAAGTTTTATGGCTCCACGTTCAAGTTCACTGTCTAAGGAGTCCACACAAATTTGTTCCATTCAAAAATGTTTACAAATGAATTTTATATGGATTTTTTTAAAGAAGTGTTCTCCTCTCTGTAAAAGAATACTGATGGCTGTTGCTTCCTGTTTCTATGGTGCATGGGGCCCATGGGTCAGTGGCGTATGGGTTTAAGAAGAGGCCTTCGCGCTCGAATCTGTGGGGCCTGGTTGGTAGTGAAACAATGAGGGAGGAAGCAAAGCTTGTGGCGGCCGGAGTTGCCTTCTGACCCCGCCGGTGGCGAACAACGGCGTTTCAGCGGGGATGGCCAAAAGAGAAAACGCAGTGTGGCTTGTTGTGAATCTAATGGTGGTAGCCTTGTGCACAGCAGGGGCCAAAATAGTGCCGGCGACGAGTGCAGGTGGCGGTGTGGCTCGACACGAAAGTGCATATCGAGTTTTAATTTATTCCAGAGCTAACCAGTGCATGCATGATGATCTATAGGGTCCCTTGAGACTTACTTGAGGCCGCGCACGAGCTGGCGAAGCTTGATCACCGGCGGCGGTGAGAGGGAGGATCCGACGACGATGGTAATCCTTCGGGGTGAACGGCAGCAGCTCGATTCGTCCAATAGACTGCCGTGTGTGCATGTCTCATGTGTTAGGGAGATCCTAGGGACGGTTCAAACGCGAGGAGTTTAACAACGGCTCACCGGTTGCGGAGGAATCGCCATCGATGTCCCGTGGCGGTGGCTGGCCGGCGTCGAGGGAGACGGATGCCGATCTCTTTCCTTGGTGCACCGTTGGCTAGGATCTTTGAGGGGAAATGTCAAGGAAGTCGAGGCAAAGGTGTGGGCGCAAGGACTTGGTCTGCCTTGGCCTACATTGCCCATAACGGCATCGTGGATGCGGCGGCGATGTCTGGTACGTGCTCCCGTCTCCGGTGGAACATGTCAGCATTCCCGCGACCACAAGAGATGAAAGACGATGAGGTCAACAGCGGAAACGCTCGGCATTGGGCGAGGATTAACGAACGTGAAAGGAAAGGAAATGACCGTGGCTCCTTGGCGACAGCGGTCTTTGTCTTCCTCGCGGCCGGCGGTGGAGAAGAGAGAACTAGAGCAGCTGGAGCTCTCCTCCTCGGTTTGCTCGGTTCTATGGTAGAGAGACAGCTCTCGGGGACAACACAACCGCAAACCAGCCCTTCTGCCTAGAGGAAGATGTAAAGCCTTCACACCTTCCTTCGAGAAGTAAGATGTCCTTCTAAATTATGACCCCAAGTAGTTCCTACACTTGTACTCTATCGTCCTCCATGCAACCAGCGAAGATGACAACGTGTTGGCGTAGTACTAGCCAGTTGCATTGAAAGGTTTTGCCCGGTCATGGCTCGTTCACCTCCCTCCTTCCTTAATCTCTTCCTGGGCAAACTTATGGAAGCAGTTCGTCGCAAACTTTAAAGGAACCTACAAGAGACACCTAGTCGAGGACAATCTGCATGTCTTATGACAGAAACCCGTTGATTCTCTTAGAGATTTCATCGGGTGGTTCAACGAGTGCCAGAACACAATCCCTAACATGATCGATGTAACACCCTAAAAATCGAAGAATTTAAAACCGGGAATTAAAAATCAGAACTTACAAAAATTTTTGATATTTTTACATCTCATCGTGTTTATTGCTTCTTATTTGCTAGCTTTGTTGCATAAAATTTATAAGGTGAGCGATTCATCTTGATGATTGAGAAAAACCAAATGATTTGAATTTTCAAAGGGGAGAAAATTTTCAAAGTATAGAGTTGGGAATTTTAATATAAAATAGACAAGGGGGGTGGATTTACAAAATATACTGCAAAAATATACTTTGGTTCAAAACATAATTTTGTGGTGGAGTAATATTAATTAGTGAGCAAAATGAGTGATAAAATATTTTTTTAGGATATATATGAAGTTTAGAAATTATTTTGAGTCAAGGACAGTTTTTCTTGAATTTAGAAAAAGAATTAAATTAAGTAGGTAAAATATATTTTTAAAATAATAAAGTGGGTGAAAAGGTTGAAAACACATTTTACACGGTGTGCTAGATTTTATTTTAAATTTTAGAGGTGGAAGGAAAAAGAAATGAGAAAATAGGATTTAAATTCGAGAAATTAGAAAATTGCACTATTCATCCGTCGCCACGTGTTCGACTGCGTCCGGCCCTCCCGGCCTGCGCGCGACGCACGTCGTGCCGAGCCCGGCCCCCACTCCCAAGCGCCGCGTGTCCCCGCGCCACGCCGCGCCCCGGCCCGCGCCCTTGCCGCCCGCTCCGCGCTCGCCGCTCCGGACCCCCCGCGTCGCGCCCGGACCCCGCCGCCGCGCGCGCCACGCGCCGCGCCCGCGCTGTACCCGTGCCCGGACCCCGCCCCACGCGTGCCACGTGTCGACCCCACGCCCGGACCCTGCTGTCCTCGCACGTCCGCCCTGCGCTCGCTGCGCCCGGCCCTACGACCCCGCGCCGCCGCGTGGCTCGCCGCGCCGCCGCGTGGCTCGCCGCGCCGCCCCGCCCGGCCCTTCCTCTCTTTCTTTCCCTCTTCGCGCCGCTATAAAAGGGGCGCTAGGCCTCTGTTCTTCCCACCTCCATCGCTCAACCCCTCTCTCGTTCCCTCTCTCACTCGCCAAGTTCGTCGCAAGCCACCTGATGAGGACATCAATACTACCGATACATCCACGCCTCCACACGTACAACTTCATGGCCCAATAACCCGCGCTCGTGCACGTCAACTCAACCATCAGGTGAGTTCATTCTTAAGTTTATGTTCCTTTTCTTTATATCCTGGAGGCACGTGCACTTTTGTTTTACTCAGGAACGATGGAGAGGATCCAACGGGAAGAGGATTCGCGCGGGGTGGATTCGGACTGCAGCACAGTGCCAAGTTCTAACGGCGGCCACGACTTCATGCAAAGTCCGATTTGGGCGTGCAAGTACTTGATGGAAAGGTTATAAAGTCTACTTTCAAATGGATCCAGCCCCATGTCAATATCTGTCCTGGAGTGGCCGCAATTGTTTTTTTTCTACCGAGTGTTTTCTGTCTTTGGTGCTGCGTCACCTCTTTTGGCCCAATGGGCCGTGTATCAAGTTGGGCCCATTAGGGGCGCGTCCTAGGGTTTAGCACGACTCCGGCACCCCTGTGGTCGTCTCTCCCCTCTACTTAATCCTTCAGCCGCCACCAAGAAGGGCGGGTTTTGTTGATTAGAGTTAGCCTTTTGCTACTTGCACACAGCGCGTGTGTCGGCTAGACCGTCCGTCTGTTTGTCTTCGGAACTCCACCATATCGTGTATTCAGATTGAATCTTTCATCTTAATATATAGCAATTTCAGTGCTTGTTTTACTTGTTCTTGCTTGTTCTTCGATTGCTTGCGGGACGAGTGCCCTAGTGGCCGGGTTGTCGCGCACCGCAAGATCGCGTCAACCATTGGAGACGGTGTATCGGTTGCTAAGGCGCATCGTCCTTGGACGGTTGTAGTCGGGCCGTGAACGTCGCCTCTATTCCCCAATCGAGTTATCCTCCACCTCTCATCGAAAGATCGGGACTAAATCCTAGCGGGATCGCATCAGTTGGTATCAGAGCGCGGTTGATCGGTGAGAGATTTTTTTTGCCCTTCGTTGTTTAATTTTGTATCCTATAGTCCAGAAAAAGCCAAAAAAAATAGTAGATTAGATCAATCCTAAAAACCCTTTGAGCCTTTTTTTTACTAGGACTGCTTAGTTAGGGCTTGTTGAGTCTTCGATTGCATGGTTGTGTCAATGTGCTTGGTCTTAGTGTTTAGGCGATTAGAGTTTCGAGTTCTTGCCACCACATACCGCCACCTTCACCATCGTCGCCATCACCTTTGTTTTAGCCGTCATCACCACCCTTGCTGCCACCCACCAATTACTTTCCTTCCATAGTTTGATCTGTTTCAGTCTGTAATCTGTCTTGCCTTTGATCCACCATCTCAAGAAAGGAAATAGAACCACGATTCGAGTTGCTCGCCTTAAAACGTGATATCTTTTCATACGGGCTCGAAATTAGGCAAATAAGATATCTACGGACATCTACAGAAAAAGTTACATCCGTCTGTTCCCAGCTTTGCCGGGTTCGGCAATCTTAAAATCGCCAAATTCCGCTTGCAAAATTCTGTTTTCGTGGCGAGAAGCTTCGAACCCTTTTCGGTAAAACTTTGAAAAATTCCACGTGCCTCATTTTTTGTCCGTTTAAGCTAAGAATTTTTTTGGTTGGTTGGTTCTAGTGTGCCCTGGTTGTGAAAAAAATATCAAAAAAATAAAAAAATAAAAAAAAGTTGCATCTCTCTCCTCAGCACTAGAGAGAGAACAGCAAAAAAAAGAAAAGAAAAAGAGAGCAAAAAAAAAGAAAGAAAGGGGCCGACTCGTGAGAACCTTTCCTTTGTCTCCTTTGTCTCCTTCCCCTTAGTCCCCTTTGTCTCCACCTTCCCGAGATCGTGTCTGTTTGGGTTTGTATCTTGTGGCGTCCTTTGTGGTTAGGCTCGCGTCTCTATTTCGTCTAGCCTAGGACCAGCACGGTACCGACCTTGAGCGTTTACTCAATTTGCTTTGACTAACGTGGTTGCTAGTACTTCCTTGTGCATTACTTTCAGCCCTCCTATAGCTCCACACATACGACTACAGCTTGACAACAGGCCTTGTTGCTACGGCGCCGATACACCTCGTTCCACGGTTGCAGACTTGTCGGTTGTCGTGATAAGCTGAGAGTGAGCGCCTTTCAGTAGCCACACCCCAATAGTTGTAGGGATTAATTCTTGTCAACTTTTTCGTTTCGTTTTGTTATATTAACCATGGCAGGCTCGGAGGAAGAAGAAGGTGCATCCCATTCTCCACGCACCGGACGCATCATACAACATTTTGCAAGGGAAGTGAAGCGGCACACGAAGGACTTGATGCAGATCTGCAGTGACGAATGACAAGATCGGGCAATTGGAGGCCACACAAATCGATGCCACAACCAGGCTTGCGGGTTGGAGGCATCGGTCACGCGTATTGACACCAGCCTTGCTACACTTGTGAGGCATTTTGATAACCTCAATGCTCGGGGCCATGATCGGCGTGATGAAGACGACGTTGATGGTGAGTACGGTGAGGACAACTTCGATGGTGACTATACCGCCGACATCGAACATGATGACCGCAACGCTCGTGATCGCCGTCGGCTACGTAACAACCGTAGAGGCATGGGAGAACACCGCCGACGAGAGGTACGCAATGAAGATGCTTTTTCTAAAGTCAAATTTAAGATACCTCCTTTTGATGGAAAATATGATCCCGATGCATACATTACATGGGAGATTGCTGTTGATCAAAAATTTGCATGCCATGAATTCCCGAGAACTCTAGAGTTAGAGCGCTACTAGTGAGTTCATGCTTTCGCCTCTGTGTGGTGGATAGAACATGGCAAGAAAAATCCTAACAACATGCCACGACTTGGGATGCTTTGAAACGGGTCATGCGGGCTAGATTTGTTCCTTCTTACTATGCACGTGATTTGTTAAATAAATTGCAACAATTGAGGCAAGGTGCTAAAAGTGTAGAGGAATATTATCGGGAATTACAAATGGGCATGCTTCGCTGTAATTTAGACGAGTCGAGGATGCTTGCTATGGCTAGATTTTTGGGTGGTCTAAACCGTGAGATCTATGACATTGTGGACTACAAAGATTACACTAATATGACTCGATTGTTTCATCTTGCTTGCAAAGCTGAAAGGGAAGTGCGGGGACGACGTGCTAGTGCCAAGACTAATGTTTCGCAGGAAAATCGACATCATGGCTGCCACGCACGCCTTCTACTCCTTCACCATCTTCCACACCCCGGCGGTCGGCACCTTCTCCATCCAGCGACAAGCCACGTGTCCCGGTGTTAGTGCACCGACTAAGACAGCCCAAGCCCGCCGCGAGTGCTTCTTCGTTGCATCCACTGGAAGAACAAGAGATGTCCAATGTCACCGTTGCAAGGGCTATGGGCATGTCCAGCGTGTTCGCCCGGCAAGCGTGTTTTGGTAGTAAAAGATGATGGTGAGTATTCCTCGGCTAGTGATTTCGATGAAGATACACTTGCTTTGCTTGCGGCGACCATGCGAGATAAAGATGAGGGAACAGAAGAACATATTGGTGCGATGCTTTGCGGAACGCTATGACAGCCTCATTGTGCAGCGTGTGCTCGGCACACAAATGGAGAAGGCCGAGCAAAATCAGCGGCATACCTTGTTCCAAACAAAGTGCGTCATTAAAAAGCGTTCTTGCCGCTTGATCATCGATGGAGGAAACTGCAACAACTTGGCTAGCAGCGAAATGGTGGAGAAGCTTGCACTCGGCACCAAACCACATCCCCACCCATATCACATTCAATGGCTAAACAACGGTGGTAAGGCAAAGGTAACCAAGCGGTGCGTATTAATTTTGCAATTGGGGCATATCGTGATGTTGTTGAGTGTGATGTTGTACCTATGCAAGCTTGTCATATTCTGTTAGGTAGGCCATGGCAATTTGATATGGATTCTATGCATCATGGTAGATCAAATCAATATTCTTTTATGTACCATGATAAGAAAATTGTGTTGCATCCCATGACCCCAAGCTGTTTTTGAGGATGATGTTGCTAGAGCTAAGAAAGAGAAGAATCGGGTCCATGCTATAAGTGAAAATCAGATTGTAGCCAAAGAACATGTGCAACATAACAAGAGAGACTCTAAATCGACAATAAAAATGTGATTCAATTGAAAGGTTCTTGCATGCTTGCTGTTAAAACCGATGTTGCCAATTTGGATAAAACTGAAACTGTATGCTATGCTTTTGTATGCAAGGATGCTTTGTTTTCCTTTGAGGATATACTGTTTCTTTTCCACCTACGGTCACTAATCTTTTGCGGGAGTATGAGGATGTTTTTCCCAGGATGTACCGCCGGGCTGCCACCGGTGCGTGGAATTGAGCATCAAATTGATCGATTCCGGGGCTTCACTACCCAACCGCGCGCCATACGAACCAACCCGACGAGACCAAGGAAATTCAGCGTCAAGTTCGGAGTTGCTTGATAAAGGGTACGTACGAGAGTCTCTTAGTCCATGTGCTGTGCCGGTGATTTTGGTGCCTAAGAAAGATGGATCTTGGCGTATGTGTGTTGATTGTAGAGCTATTAATAACATTACCATTAGATATCGTCATCCAATTCCTAGGTTAGACGATATGCTTGATGAATTGAGTGGCTCTACTTGTCTTCTCTAAAGTTGATTTGCGTAGTGGATACCACCAGATTCGTATGAAGTTGGGAGATGAGTGGAAAACAGCTTTCAAAACTAAGTTTGGATTATATGAGTGGTTAGTGATGCCTTTTGGTTTAACTAATGCACCTAGCACTTTCATGAGGTTGATGAATGAGGTTTTGCGTGCTTTCATTGGCAAATTTGTGGTGGTATACTTTGATGATATTCTGATTTATAGCAAATCTTTAGAGGAACACCTTGATCATTTACGTGCTGTTTTTAATGCTTTGCGCGATTCACGTTTGTTTGGTAACCTTGCGAAGTGCGTTTTTGCACCGATCGCGTATCGTTTCTTGGCTATGTTTGTTACTCCGCAGGGAATTGAGGTTGATCAAGCCAAGGTCGAGGCAATTCAGAGTTGGCCGCCTCCTAAAACGGTCACACGGGTTCGAAGCTTTTTAGGACTTGCAGGATTCTATCGGCGCTTCGTGCGGGATTTCAGCACCATTGCCGCGCCGCTGAATGAGCTTACAAAGAAGGGAGCGCCTTTCACGTGGGGCACCGCACAAGTGAACGCCTTCAACATGTTAAAAGATAAGTTGACACATGCACCTCTCCTCCAACTTCCAAATTTTAATAAGACTTTTGAACTCGAATGTGATGCTAGTGGGATTGGATTGGGTGGTGTTTTGCTACAAGAGGAAAACCCGTTGCATATTTCAGTGAAAAATTGAGTGGGCCTGTTTTGAATTATTCTACTTATGATAAAGAATTGTATGCTCTTGTGAGAACTCGGAAACATGGCAACATTATTTATGGCCCAAGGAATTTGTCATACATTCGATCATGAATCTTTAAAACATATTCGTAGTCAAGGCAAACTGAATCGTAGGCATGCTAAATGGGTTGAATTTATTGAATCTTTTCCTTATGTCATTAAACACAAGAAGGGAAAGGAGAATATCATTGCTGATGCTTTGTCTAGGAGATATACTTTGTTGACACAACTTGACTACAAAATCTTTGGCCTCGAAACAATCAAAGCCCAATATGTGAATGATGATGATTTTAAAGACGTGTTGTTGCACTGTAAGGATGGAAGGACATGGAACAGATTTGTCTTCAATGATGGGTTTATTTTTAGATCTAACAAGCTATGCATTCCAGCTAGCTCGTTCGTTTGTTGTTGCTTGCAGGAAGCGCATGGCGGTGGGTTGATGGGGCATTTTGGTGCCAAGAAGACGGAGGACATCCTTGTTAGCCATTTCTTTTGGCCGAGGATGAGAAGAGACGTGGAGCGATTTGTGGCTCGCTGCACGACATGTCAAAAGGCTAAGTCACGCTTAAACCCCCATGGTTTATATATGCCTCTACCTGTTCCTAGTGTTCCTTGGGAAGATATTTCAATGGATTTTGTGTTGGGCTTGCCTAGGACCAAGAGGGGGCGAGATAGCATTTTTGTGGTTGTGGATAGGTTTTCTAAAATGGCACATTTCATACCATGTCATAAACCGATGATGCTACTCATATTGCGACTTGTTCTTTCGGGAGGTTGTTCGCTTGCATGGAGTGCCAAACACCATTGTTTCAGACCGTGACACTAAATTTCTCAGCCATTTTTGGAGAACTTTGTGGGCTAAATTGGGGACTAAGCTTTTGTTTTCTACTACTTGTCATCCCCAAACTGATGGGCAAACTGAAGTTGTGAATAGGACTTTGTCTACTATGTTAAGGGCTGTTTTAAAGACAAATATTAAGATGTGGGAAGAATGTTTGCCTCATATTGAATTTGCATACAATCGTTCGTTACATTCCACTACAAAGATGTGCCCTTTTGAGATTGTTTATGGATTTTTGCCTCGTGCTCCTATTGATTTAATGCCTTTGCCATCTTTCGAAAAACTGAATTTTGATGCTAAACGACGTGCTTGAGTTGATGTTAAAACTCCATGAAACTACTAAAGAAAACATAGAGCGCATGAATGCTAACTATAAGCTTGCTTGGTGACAAAGGTAGACGTCAATTGAATTTTGAACCTGGTGATTTGGTTTGGTTACATTTGCGAAAGGAACGGTTTCCTGATTTGCGAAAGTCTAAGTTGATGCCTAGAGCTGATGGACCTTTTAAAGTGCTTGAAAAATTAATGAAAATGCATACAAGCTTGATCTCCCTGCAGATTTTGGGGTTAGTCCCGCTTTTAACGTTGCAGATTTAAAGCCATATTTGGGAGACGAAGATGAGCTTGAGTCGAGGACGACTCCAATGCAAGAAGGGGAGGATGATGAGGACATCAATACTCGATACATCCACGCCTCCACATGTACAACTTCATGGCCCAATAACCCGCGCTCGTGCACGTCAACTCAACCATCGGTGAGTTCATTCTTAAGTTTATGTTCCTCTTCTTTATACCACGGAGGCGCGTGCACTTTTGTTTTACTCAGAACGATGGAGAGGATCCAACGGGAAGAGGATTCGCGGGGTGGATTTGGACTGCAGCACAGTGTCAAGTTCTAACGGCCGCCACGACTTCATGCAAACTCCGATTTGGGCGTGCAAGTACATGATGGAAAGGTTATCAAGTCTACTTTCAATTGGATCCAGCCCCATGTCAATATCTGTCCTGGAGCGGCCGCAATTGTTCTTTTTCTACCGATTGTTTTCTGTCTTTGGTGCTGCGTCACCTCTTTTGGCCCAATGGGCCGTGTATCAAGTTGGGCCCATTAGGGCGCGTCCTAGGGTTTAGCACGACTCCGGCACCCCGTGGTCGTCTCTCCCTCTACTTAATCCTTCAGCCGCCACCAAGAAGGGCGGGTTTTGTTGATTAGAGTTAGCCTTTTGCTACTTGCACACAGCGCGCGTGTCGGCTAGACCGTCCGTCTGTTTGTCTTCGGAACTCCACCATATCGTGTATTCAGATTGAATCTTTCATCTTAATATATAGCAATTTCAGTGCTTGTTTTACTTGTTCTTGCTTGTTCTTCGATTGCTTGCAGGACGAGTGCCCTAGTGGCCGGGTTGTCGCGCACCGCAAGATCGCGTCAACCATCGGAGACGGTGTATCGGTTGCTAAGGCGCATCGTCCTTGGACGGTTGTAGTCGGGCCGTGAACGTCGCCTCTATTCCCCAATCGAGTTATCCTCCACCTCTCATCGAAAGATCGGGACTAAACCCTAGCGGGATCGCATCACCACCGCCGTGCCGAGTTCGCCGCAAGCCGCCGTCGCGCCGGGTTCGCCGTATCGCCGCCGCCGTCCGCCGTACTGGTAGGCCGCCGCTCCTCTGCTTTCCCCTTTTTCCGCGCGCCGCCGTCCCCTTGTCGCCGCCGTCGCTTCGCCGCCGGTCGGCCGAAGGAGGAAGGAGGGGAGGGGGGTAGACGGAGCACGGGTAGAGCAGAGAGAGTGAACAGGAGGGGTAGAGGAAAAGCAAAAAAAGAAGGAAAAGA
This sequence comes from Oryza australiensis, assembly GCA_019925245.2. NCBI lineage: Eukaryota > Viridiplantae > Streptophyta > Magnoliopsida > Poales > Poaceae > Oryza > Oryza australiensis. The sequence continues at coordinate 32,612 of JAIFGZ020000678.1, read as the reverse complement.
AAAGGAAAGAAAGGGAAAGAAAGAAGAAGAAAAAAAGAGAAAAAAGGGAAAAATTTAGGAAAAAATTAGAAAAAATAAGGGAAAACTTTTGGGAAATATTTGGAAAATATTTGGACAAAAATATATAGTTTTCTCATATATTTTCTCTGAACAAATTTGGATTTCAAAAATAATTAGGGCACCGATTATTAAACCGGGTTTTGTTTTAAAAATATTTAGCCATCGCCTAAATTATTTATTTATCTAGGAATTTATTTATCTTAGCTTGTCGCCAAAACACTATTTTTGATACATAGATTTTCTATACTTAAAATCTAGATTATTTAGTATAATACTTAGCTTTGAGATTATTTTTGGGATTGATTATTACTAACCTTAGGGTCTAGCTATTCGAAAATAATTAACCTTCGCGTAGATTATTCATTTAAGATTTTATTTATGACATAGTTGGTCATCACATAATGTTTACCGGAGGATATCTTCGGTAAAATGCTTAGCCATGCTTATACTAGAATCTTGCATATTCATATTTTTACAAAATGCTATATGCTTGGTCAACTACCTTAGGGAAGGTAGTTGAGATACGACATGTGGAGACCTGAGCGCCACATTGCCTCGATCATAAATAGTTTTGATGGAAAAATTAAAATACAAAACCAATGTTTTTAGACTGGGGCGGATGGATGGATTTGGGTGGATTCCGGCAAAGGCAAGTACCGTCCCTGGTCAATTAAGGACCGAGCCATGAGACTACTGAAGGGTTACGCGGAGGCTACGCTAGCCGAAAACAAAAAACTTTTAACCGCGCAAACCAGGAACACTTGCAAGTAAGGGCCGATAGATCGTTACCGATTGGAGTAGAGTGCAGCGGAATAGCCAATCAGGGCAATCCGATCCGGAACAGTGTAGCCGATTCCCGGAGACAGCCGATTCGCCAATCAGCCGATTTGAGTCGTCCGACCGCGTTCTCACGCCTCGCTCTGATGCGCCCGACCGCAGCCGATTGCTTCGATTGCAGCCGATCCGAAGCCGATCAACAGCGCGCAACGTAGCAGCGCCTCTACCGGTATCCACACGTCCGGGGACAGAACGCCGAACACCCGTGTGCTAGCACGCGATGCAAGGCTAGGGTTTGGCTCGAAAGTGGGGAGGGTTTCCGTGGAGATTGATCTCGGCGACTTCTGTTGCACGCGATGCAATTGACGTGTCACAACTCTCCACCCCTCCCTCCTTTATATAGAGTTGGCCGACTGGGACTAGTGGCCGATTAGGACTCTATTTTGAATCGGATCTCATCCGTATCTCATAGAGTTGGCCGCCCCACACGTCGTAAGCCCATAGGACTCTATCCGATCGGATCCCTATCCGATCGAGCCGTATCCGAGTCCAACTCGAATATCTATTCTATCCCCTAAGCGTGCGACCACGTAGGTTCAGGTATACTCGGTTTCGGCTATAGTCTAACTTAGCCGATCGTCGGCTCGAGTCTAACTCAGCCGACCTGTCAATAGCGGCGCCTAGCAGCACATATTGACACCATAGTATACAAGAATAATATCGGCTCTGAACCTGTAATGTGTACACAAATCCCTTTGCCTCACGATACCGGTTAAGCTATAGGCAAGATGTGTGCCATCCCTTCAATAGCTTAACCATTCACTCGAACCGTATTGGATTATCCGTCCGTTGATTGACTCCTCAATCAACTTAGCATGGCCATGCATTTCCATAATCCATTACCTCGAGGGCCCAGAGATATCTCTCCAAAGGAGGGGCAAATTCCATCTTGATCACTCACATCCCACTCCATGTTTCATAGCAAACCCGAAAACTACCTTTATAACTACCCGATTACGGAATAGCGTTTGGTAGTCCCAAAGTAGGCTACTACACATGTTGGAATCCATGGTGATCTCAGGTCTAAGGACTTTGTACCAACACTACCGAGACCAATTAATGGCACATTAATTCCTGTAGTGTCTCATGGTGGGTCTATTCAACAATGTGTTCTCTAACACATGTGTCCATGTTTATTGATTTGGTATCTCCATACCCATGATCTATGAGACATGATCATCAATCAATAGACATGCCGATCTTAGAATCATATTAGTTCCAATAATATGATATATGATCGAGGGATCATTTAGAAATAAATTCATACATATAGAGTCTCATAAATAAGTCACGTACTTATTGATCAATACAAGATGTCTATTTCATGGAATTGAATAACACTTTATTCATTTATACATAAACATTGACGTGATATCCAACATCTCCATGTTGCCTCTAGGGCATATCACTAACAATCTCCCACTTGCACTAGAGTCAATCATGTAAGTATCTAATACCCATTGCTCTTGTGTGCGCCTCATGCTTCGGCCGAGGGAGAGGTTTTGTCGCGGATCGGCTATGTTGAGATCCGTGTGCACTTTGCATATCTTGACATCACCTCTGTCCACTATCTCGCGGATGAGATGATATCGCCGAAGTATGTGTTTAGACTTCGATGTGACCTCGGCTCCTTGGCTTGCGCAATGGCTCCACTATTGTCACAATAGAGAGACATTGGACCAGATCGCACTAGTCATCACACCAAGCTCGAAACGAATTTCTTGATCCAAACAGCCTCCTTTGCGGCTTAGAAGGCAATGTACTCGGCCTCCGTTGTAGAATCGCAACGGTATCCCGCTTGGAACTCTTCCACTGACGCGCTCCGTTTAGGCGAACACGAACCCAGTTGCGATCTATAATCATCCTTGTGCTTGGAAGCTAGCATCGGTGTAACCACTTACAACGAGCTCTTCTTCACCTCCATAGACTAGGAACATATCCTTAGTTCTTCTCAAGTACTTAAGGATATTCTTTACTGGCATCCAGTGACCTTCACCGGATCCGATGTATCTCTCGTAGCACTCAAAGCGTACGAGACATCCGGGCGTGTACAAAGCATGGCATACATGATGAATCCAATTGCCGAAGCATATGGAACCATACCCATCTTATTCCGCTCATCATGTGTCGAGGACACCGATTCTTGCTAAGATTAATGCCATGTGACATGGGCAAGAAACCTTTCTTGGAATCATGCATGTTGAACCTTTTCAACACCTTGTCAATGTATGTACTTTGGCTTAATCCAATTAGCCTCTTGGATATATCTCTATAGATCCGAATGCCCAATATGTATGCTTGCCTCCCCTAAGTCTTTCATGAAAAAACTATTTTTCAATGAAGACTTGACGGATTCTAGCATAGGGATATCATTTCCAATCGTAATATGTCATCCACATATAAGATTAGAAATACAATTGCACTCCCACTGACCCTTTTGTAAACACAGGCCTCTTCTTCGTTTTTGATGAAACCAAACCCTTTGATTACTTCATCAAAACGAATATTCCAACTCCGAGATGCTTGCTTCAATCCATAAATGGATTTCGTAGCTTGCATATCTTTCCAGCGATTCTGGATCGACAAAACCCCGAGGTTGTATCATGTATACATCCTCGCTTAGGTTTCCATTTAGGAAAGCCGTTTTGACATCCATCGCCATATCTCATAATCGAAATATGCAGCAATCGCTAGGATAATCCGAATAGATTTAAGCATTGCGACGGGCGAGAAGGTTTCATCATAATCAACTCCTTGAATCTGTTTAAAACCTTTCGCCACCAATCGCGCCTTATAGATGTGAACATTTCCATCCATATCGGTCTTTTTCTTAAAAACCCATTTACACTCAATGGTTTTGACACCATCGTGGATCAACCAAGTTCCAAACTTGATTGTCATACATGGATTCTATTTCGGATTTCATGGCTCCAAGCCACTTGTTGGAATCGGGTCCCACCATCGCTTCCTCATAGGTCTTAGGTTCATCGTTGTCCAACAACAATATATCACGTTGTTCCGCACTGTGTACTGTCGTGCACGACGTGATCTTTCGCACCTCCGTGGGGCGGTGTATCTACAACGGTGGCGCAACACTTTGCACCTCCGTTGTGGTTACGTGGTCGCTGAAACATTTTCGGTGTTTCTTGAACTTCTTCAAGATGCACCCTGCTCCCACTAACCCTTCTTGAAAGAAACTCTTTCTCCAAGAAGACACCATGTCGGACGACAAACACTTTGCCTTGTTTCCGATTATAAAAGTAATATCCCTTAGTTTCCTTAGGATATCCCACAAAGAAGCACTTGTCAGATTTGGGTGTGAGCTTGTCAGATTGTAAACGTTTTACATAAGCCTCACATCCCCAAATTTTGAGAAAAGACAAACTAGGGGGTTGCCTGTCCATATCTCATATGGTGTCTTTTCAACCGACTTAGATGGAACTCTATTTAGTGTGAGCGCAATGCTTTCAAGAGCATATCCCCGAAAGGATAACGGAAGATCACTTTGGCTCATCATCGACCGCACCATGTCCAACAAGGTGCGATTTCTCCGTTCGGACACTCCGTTCCATTGTGGAGTTCCTGGCGGAGTCAACTGTGGAACAATTCCACAATCTTTCGATGATTACCAAACTCTTGGCTCAAGTATTCCCCTCACGATCGATCGTAGAAACTTGATTGTTTTCCCTAAATGATTCGTACTTCGTTCGGAATTCTTTGAACTTTTCAAAGGATTCGGACTTATGCCTCATTAAGTAGATATAACCATATCTACTAAAGTCATCGGTAAAGGTAATGAAGTATTGATAACCACCTCGGCCGTTGAGCTCATTGGTCCACATACATTGGTCCACATACATCAGTATGTATGAGTGCCAAGTAAACAAGACTCACATGTCTCAAATGATTCAAAATCAAAAGAGTGAAGCAATCCATCCTTATGGAGCTTCTCCATGCGTTTCTTATTTATATGGCCTAAGCGACAATGCCGGATAAAAGTGGGGTTTATATCATTAGGGAGTTGCCTTTCGTATTAATGTTATAGATGGGAGACGCTTCAAGATTCAAAACGTATAATCCATTCACCAATGGAGCATGAAAATAGAACATATCTCTCGAGATATATTGAACAACCATTGTCCATTGATCTAAAATCATATCCTTCCGCTTGCAAACATGAAGCGGAAATAACGTTTTGACATAGTGTTGGAACACAATAACAATTATTTAATTCCAAAACTAATCCCGAAGGTAGATGAAGTGGTATCGTGCCGACGAATCGTAGCAACGCTTGCTCCATTGCCGACGCGTAGGTTCACCTCGCCCCTTCTCAATCCTCTACTTCTTCTCATTCCCCGCAACGATTTGCAAATATGAGCTACGATCCGGTATTAAATACCCAAGAGTCGTAGGTGAAGTAGCAAGATTAATGTCTATAACATTAATACCGGCGTAAGTCGTACTTTGCTTCTTTTTGAGATCCTCCATGTACTTCTTGCAGGTTCCTCTTCCAATGGCCTGTCTCCTTGCAATAGAAGCAAACGGCATCGATGCCGCCGACCCTTCTTGCCCTTCTTTGCATTGGAGGCACTCGCGATCTCATCGGGAGTTAACTTCCTCTTGGTGCAAAGCTTCTTGACGAGTGGGTTTGCGCTTAGCCTTCGCATCATCATCACATGATGACCGTTTTCTGATACTCTCCTCACTGTCTTTAGCATCCCATGCAATTCAGCCAAGGTCCTATCCATATTGTTCATGTGATAATTTAATATGAATGGCTCGAAGCTCGGAGGGAGCGACTGGAGAATCACATCAGTAGCCAACTCTTGGCTAAGGGGAAAACCTAGTTTTTCCAGACTCTCGATATAGCCAATCATCTTTATCACATGCGGACTGACGGGATTCCCCTCAACAAGCCTGCACGCAAACAAGGACTTTGAGGTGTTGAACCTCTCGGCCCGAGCTTGGTTCTCAAACATGCCACGCAGTCCCCGAATAATAGTGTGAGCATCGCTGCTCTCATATTGCTTCGAAGCTCGGGGACATTGTAGCAAGCATGAGACAGCTTATATCTAGGGCATCATTAGTGTGCTTCTCGTAAGCTCTCCGTGCAGTTGCAGTGGCATTATTTGGCAAATCCTCAGGATAGGGTACTTCAAGAACGTACTCCTTACGCTCTTGCTTGAGAACAATTCTCAAGTTGCGATACCAATCCATAAAGTTTGTTCCATTTAATTTTTCCTTTTCGAGAATAGATCGCAAATTGAAGGTACTTGGGTATAGTATTAGCCACCATTTATTCTACAACAGAAAAACAAAGTTTAGCACAATGTTTATGTTATGTCTTTTGTTAAACAATTTAACATTAGACTCCCATTACGTATTTTCCACCTTCCCTCTAGGTTACGTATTGGGTCAAGATCCACATGTTAATTAATTTTCTAGTGAGCTTTGGCATCACTGCTAGAAGATTAATAACATCGGTAAGCAACTCCTTGCTAATCACATCTCTATGTGACTCTTGTTGTTGGTGTGGCATCTCCATGCCCCGGCCCCAACCTATGCCCCAAGGCCCAAAACTGTTTTGATAGCCTTGTTAAGTAAACCAAATGCTCGCCGTATATGTCCGACATATACCCCTCGTGTTATGATAGAGAATGACACTCGCTTTGGCGACCCACCATTGACGAGCATAACGGTGACGGGAGCAACATTTGGAAGGGCATCATTACTACTTAATTTTGTGAGGGATGCTATCCTATCAAACAAACATATCACATATATGAAAGCGGGTAGAATAGCATGAAATAGTATGGCCCCCTTCACATGGTGATCTCCATCTCCATGCCGATGTAGAGGATCTCCATCTTCATCACCGTTCTTCCGAGTGCCGAATGCTTGATTTCTTCAAACTAAGCTACTACTATAGAAGCTCTAATTGAAGATTACATCGACTCGCAGTCGTGAAAGAATATTACAAGCATTGCACGTATGAAAGAATATTACGGGGATTGCACATATGAAAGAATATTACATGCATCACATGCATCTCATACATCTCATACATACAATAGGGCCATACCATCTCAAAGCATTCTCTGCAAAAACGAGTTAGGCGTAGAAACGTTTTCTACCTATCGCAGAAAACGGCATCGAGACGACCTATAAGGGGGTGCACACGGCGGTCCCCCTATGAAATCGCTTACGGAAACCATATCGGCATAATCATATTATGTCGTCCCGATACACTATCAAGGGAGATGGTTTGCGTAGGCGCGAGGCAGCAACAAAAAGTCGGACTACGAGATAGCTTCGGTATAATCACATTATACCGTTCCGATACACTATCAAGGAACGCTATCTCGAACCCAACTCAAACCGAGTTATTTGGAAATTGCTTCGACGTAATCACATTACGCTGTTCCGATACACTATCAAGGAACGCAATTACCATCTACTCTCCTCAACGAGATCCCGTAAAACCGATTGATCTAATCAACCCGTGCGCAAAACTTGTTCCGATCAATATAAAGCCCGAACTAAGCAAGATTAGCTCGATACCACTGAAGGGTTACGCGGAGGCTACGCTAGCCGAAAACAAAAAACTTTTAACCGCGCAAACCAGGAACACTTGCAAGTAAGGGCCGATAGATCGTTACCGATTGGAGTAGAGTGCATGAATAGCCAATCGGGCAATCCGATCCGGAACAAGCAGTGTAGCCGATTCCCGAGACAGCCGATTCGCCAATCAGCCGATTTGAGTCGTCCGACCGCGTTCTCACGCCTCGCTCGATGCGCCCGACCGCAGCCGATTGCTCCGATTGCGCCGATCCGAAGCCGATCAACAGGCGCGCAACGTAGCAGCGCCTCTACCGGTATCCACACGTCCGGGGACACGCCGAACACCCGTGTGCTAGCACGCGATGCAAGGCTAGGGTTTGGCTCGAAAGTGGGGAGGGTTTCCGTGGAGATTGATCTCGGCGACTTCGTTGCACGCGATGCAATTGACGTGTCACAACTCTCCACCCTCTCCCTCCTTTATATAGAGTTGGCCGACGGGACTAGTGGCCGATTAGGACTCTATTTTGAATCGGATCTCATCCGTATCTCATAGAGTTGGCCGCCCCACACGTCGTAAGCCCATAGGACTCTATCCGATCGGATCCCTATCCGATCGAGCCGTATCCGAGTCCAACTCGAATATCTATTCTATCCCCTTAAGCGTGCGACCCGTAGGTTCAGGTATACTCGGTTTCGGCTATAGTCTAACATCGTCGGCTCGAGTCTAACTCAGCCGACTGTCAATAGCGGCGCCTAGCAGCACATATTGACACCATAGTATACAAGAATAATATCGGCTCGAACCTGTAATGTGTACACAAATCCCTTTGCCTCACGATACCGGTTAAGCTATAGGCAAGATGTGTGCCATCCCTTCAATAGCTTAACCATTCACTCGAACCGTATTGGATTATCTGTCGTTGATTGACTCCTCAATCAACTTAGCATGGCCATGCATTTCCATAATCCATTACCTCGAGGGGCCCGAGATATCTCTCCAAAGGAGGGGCAAATTCCATCTTGATCACTCACATCCCACTCCATGTTTCATAGCAAACCCGAAAACTACCTTTATAACTACCCGCATTACGGAATAGCGTTTGGTAGTCCCAAAGTAGGCTACTACACATGTTGGAATCCATGGTGATCTCGGTCTAAGGACTTTGTACCAACACTACCCGAGACCAACTAATGGCACATTAATTCCTGTAGTGTCTCATGGTGGGTCTATCCAACAATGTGTTCTCTAACACATGTGTCCATGTTTATTGATTTGGTATCTCCATACCCATGATCTATGAGACATGATCATCAATCAATAGACATGTCGATCTTAGAATCATATTAGTTCCAATAATATGATATATGATCAGGGATCATTTAGAAATAGATTCATACATATAGAGTCTCATAAATAAGTCACGTACTTATTGATCAATACAAGATTTCTATTTCATGGAATTGAATAACACTTTATTCATAAATACATAAACATTGACGTGATATCCAACATCTCCATGTTGCCTCTAGGGCATATCACTAACAACTATAACTTAGAACGAGCCAATACAACCGTACTTCTCGAATGGGTATAGACCTAGCGGAGTAGGTAGCCGAGCGGAGGCAGTATCCCTATATAGTGGTTCAGGTGTAGGTGTTGAGTTAAGGACCTACCAATAGGTAGAGTGTCCTGGGCCTAGCAATGGTAGAGTGCCCGTGATTGTGATGAGACAAAAGGCCTTTATGTGAATAATAAGCTGAACTTAACGATGACTTTAAGATTAAGTGAGTTTTCTCTCTTACCCTGGGAACACCAAAACTCCTCTCACTGCTAGGAAATGACGGCTAGAGTGCATGAGGACTTAAGTTCATGGAGCGGGTACTGCCAAAGTGAGGTTATCGAAAAGCTTTGCCGTGACCATGTTATGTCTTAAATGAGTTTATTCCACCAAGCTTGCTTCGAAAGATCACCTTAAACAACTTGAAGAAAAATTCCTTAGAACCATGACCTTAGTCGATCCAATCTCTTACCTCATCTAAATTCCTCAGATGGCGCATCGTCGCAGAGCCTCATCAACCAACGAAAACCCGCCGGAGCCTAACCTCTCCACCCTAGCGGAGGTCATGGCTTTACAAACCCAACTGCTTCAAGCCATTGCCAACAAACAAGGACAACGCGGAGGATCAAGCTTATGTGAGTTTATGCGAGCCAAGCCGCCAACATTCTCCATGGCAGAGGAACCGATGGATGCGAAGATTGGTTGAGGGTAATAGAGAAGAAGTTGACTCTCGTCCGAGTACGGGAAGCTAACAGAGTCATCTTCGCCACCAATCAGTGGAAGGTCCCGCAAGTGACTGGTGGGACACCTACAAAGAGACTCGGGCTGAAGATGCCGGAGAGACAACCTGGGAGGAATTCACGGCCGCCTTCTATGAAAATTTTGTTCCCGCCGCGGTCATGAGGATGAAGAAGAATGAGTTCCGTAGGTTGTGCCAAGGCAACACCTCGGTGCAAGAATACCTCAACAAGTTCACGCAGCTTGCCCGTTACGCCACAAGTGACCTAGCGGACGAAGAAGAGAAGATGGATAAATTTATTGAAGGATCGAACGACGAGCCGAGAGGACCGATGATCGGTCAAGACCACGCCACTTCCAAAGCCTCATCAACAAGGTCGTGAGGCTTGAGCATGACCAAAGGATGGTTGAAAACAATCGAAAGAGAAGGCTTGCTCGGTCCGTCCAATTCAAGGGACATCTCGGCGACCCAAGGGAGCAACACCAACAGGGATGGAAACCAGCCATCATAGTAGCCAATCGTCCCTCGCACCCAACAACGCTAGCGGCCACGCAACACCTTTCCGCACCCCCCCACTTTGGCAGCACCGGGAAACCGGAATGTTAATTGCTTCAACTACAGAGAATTCGGGCATTATGCCAATCAATGTCCCAAATCACACAACACACCCAACCGTACTAGAGCCAACGCCATGGTTGTGAGAGAAACCCCTACCCCGGCGCCCGGACGAAGCTTGTTCAGAACGCCCCAGCCAAAGGAGGCTACCACCGGATTCCGCCGTGGCCAAGTGAACCACGTGCGTACAGGAGAAGCCCAGGAGGACTAGGTCATGCTAATGAGTATGTTCTCTATCCATGCTGCAATAATCAAATTTTTGTTTGGTTTTGGAAATCTGCATTCTTCCATAACCTCAAAAACAAGCACAGAACATAACCTACGTCTCGTAGACCTTAAGAGGCCCATAATAGTACATTCACCCAGGAAAGATATAGATGTACCCCATACCGGCACCAATATGCCCATCAGAAGTAGAGACATAGTATTTTCTTCAAACATCATGATACCGCCACAGACCCTCAGTATCACTCTAGCATGAACCAATTGACTGGGAACAAGGTAACCTATGACCAAGAGATAGTTACCATGACCACCCCAAGGATTTCACCGACGAGCATAACCATAGACCAAGATACAATGAGGTATGAGCAAACCACAAGGAAAATCACCGTACCCAGGGGCGAAGGAATCGCAAACAATGACTCAGAAAACCCAGCCCCGGATATGATACGAAGAGCCCATTCTGGTGAACCATTCCTACTCAAAGGATTGAGAGAAAAGCCTATGAGATCAATGGATATACCAAAAAGGACAAGCTAGGAACTTGTGCGTTGGATCTATATAGGGATGGTGAAGATGCCAACCACACCTAAAAATGCCGATATAGCCCTTACACTAAAAAGGCAAGCTTGAACTTATTGTTAGGGGGTAGAGTGACATAACCCTGGACTCTCAGATTGGACACTACGTTGAAGCTAGGTAAAACCAAACCTTCTCTAGATAACCACTTGTCACCCACCAAAATCACACGACGCAATCCTACCGGATCACCACCCGTTGCGGCTAAAGGTTCCAACGCTTTAGAACAGCAAGTCTATTATACAACTTAAGGAAATTAGAGACCTACTCGAATCTTGCATGCTTGAAGGATGCCCCAAGGATTAAGAGCCGACAACATCATGTTATCAGAAACAAAGAATCGAAGTGGACCACCCTTAGAGACTCAGTGATAGATTCCTGCGTCACCCTGAGCAGCCAACCTATTCGTCGTTCTGTTAAGAAGGAGTCCTAATGGATCCATCCTGTATGTTTATACCAACCGACTCCCAATCACGACCCGACCCAAATCTCGGGGACGAGATTTATTGTTAGGGGGGTAGGTTTGTAACACCCTGAAAATCGGAGAATTTAAAACCGGGAATTAAAGATCAAAACTTACAAAAATTTTGGATACTTTTACATCTCATCGTGTTTAGTGCTTCTTATTTGCCAGCTTGTTGCATAAAATTTATAAGGTGAGCGATTCATCTTGATGATTGAGAAAAACCAAATGATTTGAATTTCCAAAGGGGAGAAAAATTTCAAAGTATAGAGTTGGGAATTTTAATATAAAATAGAAAAGGGGGTGGATTTACAAAATATACTGTAAAAATATACTTTGGTTCAAAACATTATTTTGTGGTGGAGCAATATTAATTAGTGAGCAAAATGAGTGATAAAATATATTTTAGGATATATATGAAGTTTAGAAATTATTTTGAGTCAAGGACACATTTTATACTTCGGTAAAATGCTTAGCCATGCTTATACTAGAATCTTGCATATTCATATTTTTGCAAAATGCTATATGCTTGGGCAACTACCTTAGGGAAGGTAGTTGAGATACGGCATGTGGAGACATGAGCGCCACATTGCCTCGATCATAAATAGTTTTGATGGAAAAATGAAAAATACAAAACCAATGTTTTTAGACTGGGGCGGATGGATGGATTTGGGTGGATTCTGGCAAGGCAAGTACCATCCCTGGTCAATTAAGGACTGAGCCATGAGACTAGAACTTAGAACGAGCCAGTACAATCGTACTTCTCGAATGGGTATAGACCTAGCGGAGTAGATAGCCGAGCGGAGGCAGTATCCCTGCATAGTGGTTCAGGTGTAGGTGTTGAGTTAAGGACCTACCAATAGGTAGAGTGTCCTGGGCCTACCAATGGTAGAGTGCCCGTGATTGTGATGAGACAAAAGGCCTTTATGTGAATAATAAGCTGAACTTAATGATGACTTTAAGATTAAGTGATTTTTCTCTCTTACCCCGGGAACGCCAGGACTCCTCTCGCTGCTAGGAAGAGGAAGGAGGGTTTAGGCAGGAGAAAACCAACGTAGAGCGACAGGAAATGACAGCCAACGATGGGGGCAAGGGGAGGGAATCTCATCGAGCGAAGGGGATGGAATCCTGATGTTGGTCGGCGAACTGCAAGGAGCAGCCGAGGTTCTCCCCGATGCAGCGAACGCGATGGGGTGGTGGTGCGGCGTGAGGCGGCTGGGAACGGCGCCAAATGACGACCAGAGATGACAAAAGGGTGGCGGATTGGGTTTTGCAGTGGAGGTGAGGTTCCAGTGGCAGTGGGAGAAGATGGGGTGGAGGCCGGGATGCAGCGCGGCGAGGCGATGTCGACGGTGTAAGTGGCGTAGCTTGGCGGCAGCTAGGGTGGCGGTAGCGTGTGGCTGAACATGGCCGGCGACGGCGGTGACACGGTTTCATGGCGAGGAGGTGATTCTGATGCACGGGTGAGTGCAGGAGTTTTGGGAAATGATATTGGGGAGCTCGGGGAGAAGCTTTATAGGCACGCGGAGAAGAAAACGTGGCCGTGGAGCTCGGGGAAGCGGGGAGTGGGGCACGGACATGGTGCTGGTGGCGGCGTTCGCCGCCTGGGCTTCGCGGGTAAAAATGGGGAAGGAGGGGATTGGGATGACGTGGACGTGGGCGAGCCGATCCACGCACGCGCGGGAAGAGGGGAAGGCGGCGGCTTTGCCAGGGTGTGGGCATGGCCATGGCTCGGCTTTGGCGAGCTGGCGGCCAGAGGAAGGATAAAGGGCTAACAAGTGGGGCCGCTAGTCCCACTTATTGGTGAGGGGAGAGAGAGGTTGCCGGGGAGCTAAAGTGGACTTAGGGCAAGGGTGAAAAACAAACGGTCCGCATGTTGGGCCGAGCCAAAGGAGGAGAGAGAGGAGGAGAGGTAGCCGCGGCGGGTTGCAAGGAGCAAAAGCAGACTTTGAAGGGAATGGGCCGATAGCGGCCCAAGAACAGAAGAGGGATTTTTATTTGTTTTTCTTTTAAATTAATCATAGAAAATATCTTTAAATTTTTATAAATACTTCCAGCTCAAATATTTCTAAGAAAAATCCAAAAAATAGATGGACACTCAAAGTATTTAATAAAAATATAACTGAGATCATTTAACGATTAATTTATTTAATTAATTACTCAAATTTTGTTTGTATTATTAAAATTATTTCGGAGCTCCAAAATTTCACGGAAAAGAGAATACATTAGGGCATGGAGAATATTACAAAAATATTTCCAGCCATGATTTTTAAAGGAAATTTTTATTTTCTTCTTAATTTCACTTGATAAATTATTTTGCCTTTTTATATAATTTCTAGGAAATGAATTATTTAGCGATTTTTAATCGGGGTGTGACACTGCCAAAAGTCGATTCTCCCTCCCCACGCCGGCCTTTCCCCCTCCTTCCTCCTCCCTTGCACAGCTCGCTAGTAAGCCCGCTCGCCTCCCCTCTCACGGGAAGTCTATGGCACATCCCTCCTTCCTTGAGCCATAGATAGGTGGGGCCCACCTGTCATCTCGTTCCCCAACCTCCAGCCAAGAGAACCGGCCGCCACTCCCCCACGTTGCCACCACTCGCACGGTCGCCTTCAAAGCACATGGACGCAGTCACCACTTTTCCCCAAAATCCAGCACCAAGTCGTGCCCGCATTTGCTCACGTCGCTCCCCCTCTCCCGCCGGCCTTTGCCGCCCTGTTAGCCCATGATCTCCAGCACCCAATCCTATAAAAACACTCCTCAGGTTCTCCTCCTCTGTTTTCCCACTTTCCCCAAGCTCGCTGTGCCACCTATCCACCTCTGCGCTCTGAACCAGAGGGTCGTCGCTCGTTGTCGCCCATCGACCACGCGTTGCTGCCGCTGGAGCCACCAACGCACTATGTACCCACCGCTGCTAGCTTCGCCATTGGGAGATCAACCTCAACCACCACCTCTTCGGCATCGGAAACCATCGAATCCCTTGTCCACCGCAAACCGGGCCGCCGCGCCATTGTCACCCTCGGCCGGCAACCGCGCGCCAGCCACCACCAACATTGTCTTCGTCGTGCCGCTCCACACCCCAGCTACCACTCTACCACCTTCAACCACCATCGGAGCAGCATCTTTGCTACAGAACCGAAGCCGCTCGCCACCGGCGCTTGGTGCCTCGTCGGGCCATGCCGCTTCAACTTCCGACTCCGTCGACCCTCGCCGCACCACGGCCAACCTTTCCTTAGCCCAGAACCCACCGGAGCCATCTCCACCTTGCCACCTGGTGAACCTCGCCGCGAGTTCCATATCTGGCCATCTCACCTCGTAGCTCCCCGGCCAATCTTTCCTCTCTTAATTCCTCTCTCGTCTTCCATAGGTCGTGCCACAGATTGGCTGCCCCTCAGCCTTCGTTGGAAGCCGCCAGACTGATGTCCGCGCGCCCTTCCCGAGGAGCGCCGCCACCTCTTTCCACCATCGTGCTCCGCCCTTGCTGCAGTCCCTTGGTGAGCTCTTCCTCTCTCCTTCTTTCCTTCCTTCGTCGCTCTCCTGTGCGTGTCGTCATGCCAGTGGCCACCGTCGGCGACCATCGGGCCGTGTGCAGTCGCTCCCCGGCAAGCCGGCTGGCGAGCCCCGCTCCTGCTTGCCCCGAGCGTCCGATTCACCCTAGGGGAAATTCGGGCCATCCACGTGGCCTCCCGATGCCGTCTCGCGTCAGTGCCACCGTGGCGCCTTGTCATCACCACCTCACCTTAGCAGGCCGTCGTGCCCACCACGTGGCCGCCACGTGGTGCGCCCACGCCCGTGCCTTTGTTGACTCAGTCCATGGTAGGCCAGCCTCCCTTGACCCATTGACACGTGAGGCCCAACCGTCAGCGTCGGAGCCCTTTGCCGACATCAGCGTGTACCATTTGAGAAAATAATTAATAATTGAGCAATAAATTGAACTAATTTCTAGGAATTCATTTAAATGGTTCAAAACTTCTAAAATTCATAACTAATTCATATGAACTCTAAATTGAGCCATTCAACTTGTAAAATTCATCTAAAATTGATATCTACATGTTTTTTACTTTTCATGTACTGTTTACTTTGTTTTTATTAGGGTTTTTGCTTGTTTTGCATGGCAGCTTATAGATTTCGCTCTTTTGTAAGATCACAGTTGCTAGGAAAAGTGTTTTGAAGAAGCAAGGCAAGTCAAACATTCCCCTTCAACATGTTGAACCTAATTTATAAAATATTTTATCATTTAAAAATAAATTGCATGTTTTGCTAATTATATGGGAATAGGGACCACCTATTTGCTTGCTTGTGCCATGTTACTGGTTATCCATTCTTTGTCAAACTTGGGTGATAATTTGACTAGCTTGTGTCGCTTATGTTGACCTTGCTAGAATTATGATATACTTAGCCATGCTTAATTATTACTAGCTCACTTAATGGGATAATCACATTATGCACATATAGCATCTTGACGAGCTGCGAGCTCGTGACATATGGCCATGTTTTATTGGTCGTAATTATGCAACTAAAATATGGATTAATGATGGGATGTGGGTGTATCATTTTGGTTATCACAAGCATGGCAATTAAGGACCGGTTCACGGGAAACCCTGTAAGACTTACCGTGCTTACCACAAGAAGCCTAGGCAACTGCTGGACTTGTAGTATAGCTTTCTCCTTTCTGACATTCCCAGGCGAGGGTGGGCATGATGGAGTTGGGTCGGCCCGGGCTTACAGGTTGATCGGCTATCGTATTCACCGTGGTGCATGGGGGGTTGCTGTTAACGACCAAATTTGGTAAGCAAATCCCCGAGTTTGAAGCAAGATTGAACTGGAATCTAAGGAAATGTGCGATCCTTGGAAACAGAGGCCGCATCGGCGGAGTCCGAATCGGCTGCGGGGTCAGTCGGCTGAGTTCGAGTCGGACTAGGATAGCCGAAGCCGATTCCAGTTGGGAGCAAGAGATGGAACCAATCTTGGAAGGAAAGATTAGAGATAATCATTGGATTTGGTTTCCAAAGAACTTCAAACACGTTGCATCTACGGATAATGTCCTACAATGGCAATTGTATCTTTAAATTAGGATATTTTGAATAGTTTCCTTTACAAATAATGTTGGTTTATTTAGAAATATTTATAATCTAATCTGTAAAAGGAATCGTGTCTGTTACGGGATCGTTGCAATACAACTCTGGCGCATCGCCACCTTTTGTTTTACTTTCGATTTCGACAAGTTCTTGCCTCGTCTTCTGGCTGCATTGGATTTCGATCTCCGAGAAAGGTAATCTCTTGTTACAAGTGGTTTGTGTTATCGGGGTTAGTGCTTCCATCTTTATGATACTCTGATCTTAATGTCGCAAATTGCTTAATTTATCATATATGACATATAATCTAGATCAATGTCTAGATCTATCTTGCAATCAGCTAGCATCTCCTTAAAGACGATAGCCGATGAAGCTAGATCTAGGGGTTGATTTAGGTTATATGGCGTATCCACCATCTCGAAGGACTTTCATTAGCCTATGTAGATCTCACGCTTCTTTTTGTACTTAATCCTGCATTATTTTGATCTATTAAGTCGCTTTTAGAATCATATAGATCTATTCGGTTTAATCACTATTTCTAGAGATAGTATCGGAGTTTCAGCCGATCTTACCTATTTTAATCATCTTTTATGTATTATTACTGTTAGATGCGTTAAAGCCGCCTTTTATATTAAGATCTTAGGCCCTGTTTCTTTCAGCTTCTGCTTCTGTAGAAGCAAGCTTTTGGTTTCTGGCTTCTGGTTACTATTACCTCGAAAAGCTGAAACTATAAAAGCTGAGCCTGTTTCACTACTTTCTTTAGGATTAGCTTTTGTACCAAACGAAGTTCAAAATATCCAAAAACAGAGTTCAAAATATTCGGTGGGAAAAGCCAGACAAGCTGGTGCATTACAATGGCAGGTGGGTAATTTTTCTCCTCAGAAGCCAGAAAAGCTCACGCTGGTGAGCTTGTAGCTTCTAGATTTTATAGTTCAGAAAAGCCAAATGGCTTTTGAGAAGCTAAACATAGAAGCTAGCTGTTTCTTTTACTTTTTGTCTACTGTAGGCTGAAAAGCCAGAAGCTGGTGTAAAGAAACAGGGCCTTAATCTATCTAAACATGCTAAGCCTGATATCAATCTGTTAAATAATATTAACAGCCGATTGATATTAGTTTTAGTGTATTTAGTTCAGATTAATATCTTTATATAAAACATATCAGAGTATTAGCCGATTTACATTAGATCTACGACATCGACTAAGCTATAAATATATATAATTAGTATTCTGGTGTGTTTTTAGATATAAGTGATTTATACTGTCTCGGTATACTACTGATTTATCTCAATCACTTAGTCTAAATGCACTTTGGAATGGTAATTATGTATTATGGATATCTATAGCCGATCGAGTAGGATCTAATTACATTTTAATCACCTATTCGATGTTTCTTGTTGGTTACAGGATCAAACCAACTGGCACGCCCTTCAAATCACCAAAGGCGACCAACTTAGACCTGCACTAGAGCTAAGCAAATCTCTCAGGCCAGTGCGTGGGAAACTTTTCTCATCAACACGCTTTTGGCACGCCCAGTGGGGCCTCTGCAACTTTTGCGTCCAATATAATGGTTGAAGTCAAGGCTACTGACGTGGATCAAGAAAACATCATACCCGTCACGATGGATAAGCTCACTGCCAATCAACAAGCTGAGTACCGGCATATGGTAGAACAATTGCAATCACACTATTTGCAGTCCTTTACCCAGACCCGGTCTAGATCGATCGTTCAGAAGTACAAGGTTGAGATCCCTGAGGACTTTGACTCTAGAACCACTTCCAGCAATGACAAGGGGAAGCAGAAGATGGAGGAGGTCAACCAGGAGCAAGATGAATCGGAGCTCCACACACTCCAGGATCGGATTGACTCGGCTGTCCACCACACGCTCGTCAACCAGTCTGGAATTCTGGTAAACACTTTAAACAACATGATCAGCACCGTGGTTGATTCAAAGATAGCCGAGCAACTACCAAGGGGTCCGACCTTTCTTCCGGACAGCCAATTCCCCAACTACAGGACTCTGTCAATGCACGGGTTGCCGATCCCTCCACTGGGACAACCGGTTCATCCCGAGATGGCCTCCATTCAGCCGAATGTGCAGCCATCGGCTATAAAACCACCGCCCAAGCTCTTAACCAGACAACAACCCTTGCATCAGGGCCACGGGGCTCCAATACTCTCCCAAGAACAGGTGGAAAACATGTTCAGCGCTGATCGGCAACCTCTCATACCAAAAGTGCCGATCGGCAACTATACGCCTGATCTGCCTCAAAACTCTAGCGGTATTTGGCCTCCCCCTGAGCAGCAGCCTCCTCTGATGCCTCAGCCGCCTCCTGCCATGAATCAATTCCACCTCAGTATCCAGGGGGCAACTTTGATCAATATTACCAGCCTCATTCACCGCAAATGTAGTATCGGCAAGCCCCTATGCAGTATGATCAGTGTGAGCCGATACGGCAAGGTCAAGCTTAAGAAGTGTAGCTGAACAAGCCTTGGGCCGATTTGATTGCCAACGTCATGCATGATCCGTTCAGCCTCAAGCCCAAGGACTCTGGCAGCATGTACCGATATCCTTATCCAGAATACTTCGAGAGGGTTCCCATGCCAAATTAGTACAAGGTGCCAGATTTTTCAAAATTCTCTGGGCAGGACAACATTTCATCGTACGAACACGTTAGCCGATTTTTGGCCCAATGTGGAGAGTCATTGGCTATAGACATGCTCAGGGTGCGATTGTTTCCGCTCTCTCTTTCGGGATTGGCCTTTACATGGTTTTCATCACTACCATACAACTTTGTACAGAGCTGGGCCGATCTCGAGAAGCAATTCCATAGCTACTTCTACTTCGGCACGCATGAAATGAAGCTGTCGGACCTTATTAGCATTAGGCAGAAACATGAGGAATCGGTTCAGGACTACATTCAGCGCTTCACGGACATGAGGAACCGGTGTTATAGCCTAGTGTTATCAGATTCGCAGCTAGCCGATTTAGCATTCCATGGCCTCTTGGCACCTATCAGGGAAAGGTTTCGGCACAAGATTTCGAGAGCCTGGCCCATCTGGCCCAAAAAGTGACGATGCATGAACAACGATTTCAAGAGGCCAAGAAGGCATTCAAGAAAGTCAGCAATGTCGCCTACGCCTCAGATTCAGACTCAAGTGACAGCGACGCTGAAGTAGCAGCGGCCAAATGGACCAAAAATAAGAAGGTGATAACATGTCAGTGGTTGAAAAAATCGGCTAGAGAAGAGAAATATGATTTTGATATCACTAAAGCCGATAAAATTTTTGATCTACTGCTTCGAGAAAAGCAAATCCAACTCCTGACCAATCATGTCATCCCATCGACCGAGGAATTGAAGAAAAGGAAATATTGCAAATGGCACAACACCGGCTCTCATTGTACCAACGACTGTAAGGTGTTTCGCCAGCATATTCAGTCTGCTATATAAGCGGGAAAAATCAAATTTGAAGATTCGGCAAAGCCAATGAAGGTCGATGGCAACTCCTTTCCCGTCAATATGATCTATGCTAGTCTAGGACAAGCTGATCGGCAGCCCAGAATGATAGACAGCTTAGTCAGGCCCCGGCAGGGATGTGGAGAAGAAAGGACTGGCATGGACTACCAGGAGCACCTCGAAAGGCCGACGAAACTTGATTCGTTTCCCATTAACATGGTTTGTGCCAATCGCAGATCGGCCAATCCTCGTCCACGAAAGACGGACAGCCTGGTCAGATTCATGAAGAGACATGAATAAAGGAGATCGGCAGGGTCTACAAAGTTCATCTGAGGAGGTACGATCGGCAAGAGGGGGCTCATTGGCAGTGGCTTGATGGCTTCGATCCCCATTGGAGCTGTGACTTTTTCAAGTTTTGCTGGGAACAGGGGATGAGATTGCCTTCAATCCAAGACTACCTGGCATGCAGTGGGCACGAGGGCCAACCAGCCGAGAGCTCCAGCCGATTTATACCCAGGACGGTTCAGCTCAATCAAAAGAAGGGTCTGTTCATCAACGGCTGGGCCCCATCCATCAAGATTTCTTTCAAGAAGACTCGGGAGACGACGAAGAACAAGTGCCAACCCTTAATGGTGCCCTTCGACGTTTTCACAAAAACACAAAAGCGGAAGGTGCAACGGCTAAAGAGCGAGGGTCAGCTGAAAGAAGTCCAGGCCGAGATCGACTATTGGCTGAAGAAGAAAAAAGATCAAAACCACCCAAAGAGACAATGGTGCGTAAAAAAGGATGCTGCCCTAGCCGATAGGAGTCCAGCCGACCAGGCCAAGAGTGCGGCTAAAGGGAAAGGAGTAGCTGCTGCGTCAGTCAACATGGTGTTCATATTGCCAGCCGAGTTTGATGCTGCCCAAACCAATGCAAATACCGTCGAAGACACCTTGGCCAAGCTAGCAATGTCTCCAGAACCGGCCATATTCGAAAAACCCAAGGGGACTAAAAATCGGCACCTGAAGCCCCTATACGTTAAAGGATTCATGAATGGGAAGCCGATGTCGAAGATGTTGGTCGATGGGAGAGCGGCTGTTAACCTGATGCCTTACGCTACTTCCAGGAAGCTGGGCAAAGGAGCCGATGACTTGATCAAGAAAAACATGGTGCTCAAGGATTTCGGTGGGAACCCGTCAGAGGCCAATGGGGTTCTCAATGTCGAGCTAACCGTTGGCAGCAAAACTGTGCCCACAACATTCTTTGTCATCGACGGGAAGGGATCTTACAGCCTGCTGCTCAGAAGGGATTGGATCCACGCCAACTGTTGCATCCCTTCTACAATGTATCAAAGCTTAATCCAATGGCAAGGCGACAAGATATAAATCATGCCAGCCGACAGGTCAGTTAACATAGCAAATACCGACTTAACATTATGGGAAGTCGACAGCATTGATTGCCTGTCTGGCAAAGTTTGGCAGGCCAATTTCCTAAAGGTGTCCGATTCTGATATACAGCCAATTGAAGATGAAGAGCCTCAATTATTACTTTGAGGGCGTCGTGGAGGGCTCAAGTGTCTACACCAAGGACACCGTGGACGATCTCGATGGCAAACTTGGGCAATATTTTATGTCGGCCGATGAGCTTGAGGAAATTGATATAGGTCCAGGAGATAGGCCTAGGCCGACATATATTAGCAAAAATTTATCTTCTCATTTTAGGACCAAGCTTATTGACTTATTAAAGGAATATAAAGATTGCTTTGCTTGGGAGTATTTTGAGATGCCTGGTCTTAGCCAATCGATTGTGGAACATCGACTCCCCATCAAACCAGGATATCGACAATACAAATAGCCTCTCCGAAGGTTTAAAGTCGATATGTATGATGTGATTAAAGCCAAAATCACTCGGTTGAATGATGCTGGTTTCATTCGACCCTGCCGATATGCAGAATGGGTTTCTAATATAGTCCCAGTAATCAAGAAAAATAGCAAGCTTAGGGTGTGCATCGACTTCAGACATTTAAATAAGGCCACCCTAAGGATGAATACCCCATGCCTATAGCTGACTTGCTAGTGGATGTAGCTTTCGGCCACAAAATCATTAGCTTTATGGATGGCCATGCTGGATATAACCAGATCTTTATGGCTGAGGAGGATATCCATAAGACAACTTTCAGGTGCCTAGGGGCAATCGGCTTATATGAGTGGGTTGTCATGACTTTTGGATTGAAAAATGCTGGGGCTACATATCAAAGGGCCATGAACTACATTTTTCACGACCTAATCAGCTTCTTGGTGGAAATTTATATTGATGATGTTGTTGTCAAGTCCAAGGAGGTGGAAGACCACATAGCCGATTTGAGAAGGGTGTTGGAGCGAACTAGAAAATATGGCCTGAAGATGAATCTCGCAAAGTGTGCATTTGGCGTATCGGCTGGCCAATTCCTGGGTTTCCTTGTTCATGAGAGGGGGATTGAGGTGACACAAAGGAGCATCAATGTGATCAAAACTATTCAACCTCCCCAGGACAAGAAGCAGTTACAGTTGTTGGTCGACAAAGTTAACTTCATAAGGCGCTTTATAGTCAATATATCTAAGAAGATGGAGCCGTTCACGCCTTTACTACGGTTGAAAGCCGACCAAGCATTCACTTGGGAGGCAGAGCAGCAAAGGGCTTTGGACAACATCAAGGATTATTTGATCTCTCCTCTAGTGTTGATTCCTCCGCAAAAGAGAGTGTTGTTCAAGCTATATCTATCAGCCGATGAGAAGTCTATCGGCTCAGTTTTGATTCAGGAGGACGAAGGAAAGGAGAAGACAATTTTATATCTTAGAAGAAGACTTCTGGATGCAAAAATGAGGTACTCTCCTGTGGAGAAGTTGTGCTTATGCCTATATTTTTCGTGTACAAAGTTGAGGGATTATTTGTTATCCAACGAGTGCATCATAGTTTGTAAAGCCAACATAGTGAAATATATGCTATCGGCTCCAGTTCTGAAAGGATGAGTTGGAAAGTGGATATTTGCCTTAACAGAGTTCGATTTGAGGTATCAAGCGTCCAAGGCAGTGAAAGGGCAAGTCATAGCCGCTTTCATCGTGGAGCACAGAGACGACTCAATCGGCTCAGTTGATATCATGCCTTGGACATTAACTTTTGATGGATTGGTTTGCACAAATGGATGTGGCATCGGCTTGGTGATAATCTCTCCCAGGGGGGCAAGCTTTGAGTTCGCTTTTACCATCACACCCCATGCCACAAACAATCAAGCCAAATATGAAGCCGTCCTCAAAGGATTACAACTGCTAAAGGGAGTCGAAGCCGATGCAATCGAAATAATGGGTAATTCACTGTTGGTCATCAGCCAGCTATCAGGAGAATATGAATGCAAGAACGACGTGCTAATGGTCTATTATCAAAAATGTCGAGAGTTGATGGATAGTTTTTGGCTTGTAACATTAAAGCACATCCTAGAGAGCAGAATTCAGAAGCAAATGATTTGGTTCAAGGGGCACCGGGCTACAAGCTAATGACAAGAGAAATTGAAGTAGAGATTGCAACCATCTCAGCCGACGACTGGAGGTATGACGTCTACAACTATCTACAGAATCCTTCCCAGTCGGCTTCAAGGAAATTGCGTTACAAGGCTTTGTGATATGTTTTGCTCGATGATGATCTACACTATCGGATGATTGATGGCGTACTACTCAAATGCCTAAGTACTGATCAAGCCAAAGTGGCCATAGAAGAGGTGCACGAAGGTATTTGTGGTACTCACCAATCGGCTCACAAGATGAAGTGGTTACTTCGGAGAGCTGGGTATTTTTGGCCGACTATGCTGGATGATTGCTTCAGGTATTATAAGGGTTGTCAGGATTGTCAGAAGTTTGGAGCTATCCAGAGGGCACCAGCATCGGCTATGAATCCTATCATCAAGCCTTGGCCGTTCAGAGGTTGGGGAATCGAAATGATCGGCCATATCAATTGACCCTCGAGCAAGGGACACAAGTTTATATTGGTGGCAACCGATTATTTTACCAAGTGGGTGGAAGCAATTCACTTGAAGAAGGTTGATTCCGGGGATGCGATCGAGTTTGTCAAGGAGCATATCATTTACAGATTCGGCGTCCCTCAGACTATTACTACGGATCAGGGATCTATCTTTGTCTCCGACGAGTTTGTTCAATTTGCCGACAACATGGGGATCAAGTTATTAAATTCTTCACCTTATTATGCTCAGGCTAATGGACAGGCTGAAGCTTCAAACAAAAGTTTAATCAAGCTGATAAAGAGGAAGATCGCTGAATACCCAAAGCAATGGCATAGCCGATTGGCCGAATCACTATGGTCTTATCGGATGGCTTGTCATGGATCAATCCAGGTGCCTCCTTACAAGTTGGTCTATAGGCACGAAGCAGTTTTGCCATGGAAAAATATCATCGGCTCAAGAAGGATTCAGTTACAAGACCAGTTAACAGCCGATGACTATTATAATCTGATGGTGGACGAATCTGAAGAACTAGTGTTGTCAAGGATGCGTGCCTTGGAGAAGGTGACTCGAGATAAAGAACGAGTGGCTCATCATTATAACAAGAAAATTGTGCCTAAGTCTTTTGAAGAAGGCAAGCTAGTCTGGAAATTGATACTGCCGATTGGTACAAGAGATAACAAATTCGGCAAATGGTCACCTAATTGGGAAGGTCCTTTCAAGATCCACAGATGCGTCTCTAAAGGAGCCTATATGTTATAAGGATTGGACGGAGAAGTATTTCGAAGGGCTCTTAATGGCAATATTTGAAGAAATACTATCCTAGTGTTTGGATCAATTCATGATTCAGCTAAGTCCTTGCCGATCCATGTTAGCCAATGTGTTGTGAGACTATACACATCGCCTCTAGAACATCTGCACTCTAAGTTTTTCCCCTCTGATTTTTCAAATTGGCTGAGTTTAGCCAACAGGTGTTGGATGGCTTTATCTTATAATTTTATCAATGCTGAAGACAACATTGAGAAAATTAGGGGGGGCATATATCATACAAAGTCAGAAATCAGAATCAAAGGACTTCAAAATTTTTCGGGCTTTGAAAATTTGTTAAGGCATTCAAGATGCGAACACTGAGTGAATCGGCAGAGGGCATATGATAGATATTTAAAGCGCAACAAGCCGATTACAAAAGTTATATGTACAAGCTGAGACAAAAAGGTTTGGAGACTAGCCCTATTACATTCTGAGGAAGTCTTGCATAGCCGACATCGCCTTTTGCTTGATGGCTTTGATCTGATCGATTGTGGCAATATCTTCTGCCTTGGTGCCCGGGACCACCTTAGCCGATTTGTTTAAATCTCCCAAGAACTTGATGGTGGAAATCACCTTAGCTCTTTGCTCTTCGGTGGCCTTGGGGAGGTTGGCTAATACTTGTTTCTTCTCGGCAATCTTAGCTTTGCACCTGCTCCAGTTTTGCCTCCAGATCGGCTTGCTCTTTTTCCAACTGGTCAATTTCCGTCTGAGTACCGATGGACCAGCCACCAGCTCATCCAACTTGGCCTTTTCAGCTATGAGGTTCTGTAGAGTGGCATCGATCATAGCCGTCAAGTCGGCTTGGGCTTGTCTATCAATCATTCTTTGCATGGCCCCTTCCAACTTGAATTGATGTAGATCGATGTATGCAGCCTGGGAAAGTGTTTCGGCCAATTCTTTAGGAAGCTGACTCTAGACGTCGTTGAAGCGTGTTCAGATCGGCCCACACTCTATGACCAGTTGGTCCAGATCAATATCTTGAAGCTTTTCTTTGAGATCGTTGGTTATTGGGGCCTGATCCTGGCTTGTTATTTCTTCCTCTTCGCCGATGAATTCTTTGATATCAAATAGGATCATATCAGCTAAAGTCTACAGAGGAGATTGGGGTGATCAAAATGTAACACGGATAGCCGATATAAATTCTTAAGAGAAAGAAGTGTGCTTACTCGGACGGCAGGAGCTGGTGCGGTTTCTTCTTCGACGTGATGGTTGCCCGTAGCCGACGGAGTTCTTTCGCTTGACGCATGGGGGGCAGCCGATGGAGACCAAGGAAGCTACAAAAGAAAAGTGTCAGTACAAGTTGGCCAAGGAAAAATGGGCAAAAGAAAACGACAAGTTTAGAAACTACTGGTGAAACTGGATGAGGAGGCCGATTAGCTAATCTTATGAGTATAAGGAATTTGATCAGGAATCGAATGAGTATAATTTGAGGATTGAGTTAAGAAGGGATAGATGCATACCAGTCGCTTCGGGGGCGAAGGAGTCTTTTGAATCTGCTCATTGGCCGGCGGTGTGGTTACACTTTGATTCGAGCTACTTGATGCCGCGGCCTCTTCAACGGCTTGGGAGATCTCTTCGTCCATGACCTCATTGTTAAGTGCTTCCTCTATGCTTTGGGTCGAGAGAGGGTAGGCAATGATGATAGCCAATTCCTCAAAGGAAAATGTTTAAGGGTAAAGATACTTACAGAAGGGATTTCATCCGGCAGAAGAGTGGTGAGGTACATTGAGGCGCGTTGATGGAAGATGTGTTGCTTGATCTCCACCCACCACTTATCATAAGCCACACTTCTTTTGTGGGCCAGCTCCAAGATCCTAATGCTGCCGAGGGGTGGACTCTCTATCTCCATCAGTTTGTTCATCATGATCTTTGAGTCAATCACCCCTCGGCTTTCGATTTTGTTGGCATAATAATAGCCGATGGGCAGCTGACCAAGACCAAGTTGCCTTCCAGCCGATGCAGGGTAATAAAATTCATAAGACTTCAGCACGTTTCGGCCTTGATGTATCCCAGTCAATAGTATGCAAGGAGTGAGCGCCGTGGTGAAGATTCCTGTGCACTTGGGGTATTTATCTGAGTTTATTTCATCCAAGTTCAGTTCAATCGGCAACTCAAACTCTGCTCGGTCTTCATAGAAAAACCAAGTCCGATTATTCTTCGTGAGGCCATCATAGAAAGATATGAACCATTCGGCCAGGAGTTCGATTGATTGTTTTGAGCCGACATGAGTAGCTGCGGCTTCCCCGAAAGATAGGCACCTCCGGGTGGTTACTTCATTCCCCTCCTCGTCTTTAGTTGGCTCCAACAGGGGAAATCGAGCATCGGCTAGTTGTGGCTGTCCGGAGACTTTCTGAGTTAGCAATACAAGCCACAACTGTAGAAACCACCAAGGGCCTCCAGTGTCGATTGATGCATTAACTGCTATCTTAGCCGATGCCTGGTTCAATGTATGATAGAGGTAGCCCAGGAGGAATTTGCCTATGGGAAGTTTTTTCTTATTGACCAGGGCTTCGACTATTACTTGCCAATTTGCTATTGGGCCATAGCTAGAGCCGCAAAAGACAAATTTCTCTAACCACATCATAAGGAATGCAGCGTGCTCCCTAGCGCTGATGGGCATGTCCCCATGTTAATGCTGACGTAACCATTCCAACCTCCGATTGCTTTGATTTTGAAGGAAGACTGGCCCTTGCTGTCTAGCCGATTAGGATTAGCCGATGACATAATGTCAAGTCTTGTTATCATAAATACGTTAGCTAGGGTTG
Organism: Oryza australiensis; assembly: GCA_019925245.2. NCBI lineage: Eukaryota > Viridiplantae > Streptophyta > Magnoliopsida > Poales > Poaceae > Oryza > Oryza australiensis. Next base: position 4,907 of record JAIFGZ020000678.1, on the reverse strand, counting down.
GGGTTGTTGGGCCTTGCTGGAAAAGGAAGGCATTGAGGGTGTTGTTCTAGAAGTAACTGGCAGCTGATACTAACGGTTCATCCTTAGGCATATCGACTACTGAGAGAGCCAAGCATTGTGCTATGCCGACTTCTTCCCAATGGTTATGTTTGCTGGTCTGCATCCTCTTGTACCATGAGGGCCAGGATTTATCGGTGGAAGGCCAGGATTTGAAAGTGCCATTCCAGTGGCTTAAGCTAGGGCTTTTCACTCTATAGGGTACCCTATCGGTTTCGACAATAATAAACTTAGTTGGGTCCGTATTGCCGATAGGCCCTAGGTAATATCTTTGGTCGTTGATTAAACTGGGAATGACTATCTGGTGAGCGAGATGCTACAATCAGAAAAAGGAAACAGAATCAAGATTCGTAAAACCTAGAATTCCGATTTGCGATTGAAGATGAAAAAGGAAGGGATTTAGCCGACGAAGCATACCTCAGCGAATTCGGTGGGAGCAGAGCTAGAGGGGGCGACGAAAGTCATCGTCGCTTTGATTCCAGTCGTCGGAGGAGGGGAGTTGCTGCGGTGGAGTCAGAAAAGTCGAGGGGATCGCCGGAGAGCTCGAGAGTGGTTTCTGTCTGGGGCTTGTGGATCGTGAAGATGACGGCGTGAGTTTGTTCGGCATGGCCGAGGCGTTATTTAAAGAATTTTCGTAATGGTCGAAACAGACTCGACTTAGGGTTTTTCTGAGGATAAGATTGCATAAATCCGCAACATTACAAATATCGCGGACTTGGGGGGCATGTGTTAACGACCAAATTTGGTAAGCAAATCCCCGAGTTTGAAGCAAGATTGAAGCGGAATCGAAGGAAATGCACGATCCTTGGAAACAGAGGCCGCATCGGCTCGTCCGAATTGGTCCGGAGGGTCGGTGTGAGCCCAAGTCGACTAGGATAGCCGATAGCCGATTTCGATTGGGAGCAAGAGATGGAACCAATCTCAGAAGGAAAGCTTAGAGATAATCATTGGATTTGGTTTCCAAAGAACTTCAAACACGCTGCCATCTACGGATAATGTCCTACAACAGCAATTGTATCTTTAAATTAGGATATTTTGTATAGTTTCCTTTATAAATAATGTCGATTTGTTTAGAAATATTTATAATCTAATCTATAATAGGAATCATGTCTGTTACGGGATCGTTGTATATCCGGGTATAAATATGACCCGAGACCTTGTAATACACACACACAACTCAATACAACTTCAGCGCATCGCCACCTTTTGTTTTACTTTCGATTTCGACAAGTTCTTGCCTCGTCTTCTGGCTGCATTGGATTTCGATCTCCAAGAAAGGTAATCTCTTGTTACAAGTGGTTTGTGTTATCGCGGTTAGTGCTTCCATCTTCATGATACTCTGATCTTAATGTCGCAAATTGCTTAATTTATCATATACAACATATAATCTAGATCAATCTCTAGATCTATCTTGCAATCGGCTAGCATCTCCTTAAAGACGGTAGCCGATGAAGCTAGATCTAGGGGTTGATTTAGGTTATATGGCGTATCCACCATCTCGAAGAACTTTCATTAGCCTATGTAGATCTCGTGCTTCTTTTCGTACTTAATCCTGCATCATTCTGATCTATTAAGTCGCTTTTAGAATCATATAGATCTATTCGGTTTAATGACTGTTTCTAGAGATAGTATCAGAGTTTCAGCCGATCTTACCTATTTTAATCCACTTTTATGTATTATTACTGTTAGATGTGTTAAAGCCGCCTTTTATATTAAGATCTTAATCTATCTAAACATGCCAATCCTGGTATCAATCTGGTAAGTTATATTAACAGCTGATTGATATTACTTTTAGTGTATTTAGTTCAGATTAATATCTTCATATAAAACATATCAGAGTATTAGCCGATTTACATTAGATCTACGACATCGGCTAAGCTATATATATAATCAGTATTCTGGTGTGTTTTTAGATATAAATAATTTATACTGTCTCGGTATACTGCCGATCTATCCCAACCACTTAGTCTAAATGCACTTTGAATGGTAATTATGTATTATGGATATCTATAGCCGATCGAGTAGGATCTAATTACATTTTAATCGCCTGTTCGATGTTTCTTGTTGGTTACAGGATCAAACCAACTGGCACACCCTTCAAATCACGAAAGGCGACTGACTTGGACCTGCACTAGAGCTAAGCAAATCTCTCAGGCCAGTGTGTGGGAAACTTTTCTCATCAACAGTTTCCCACCAGGTTTAGGGGTGGGGGTGAAACCTTAGCGTGGTGCGCTTGGTTAGGGGGAGTTAGACGAAGAGTCTTGTCACAATTTGCCCCTTACAGTGCCATGGTGGTACTTTGGGGCATAGCAACACGTGTAGAATCATGTCTTGTGGGTACAGTTGTAAACCTATGGCCAGAGTAAAACTATTCGAATAGCCGTGCCCGCAGTTATGGGCGATTGACTAGCTTTACCATGATTAGTATCACTCTATTAATTAACATGGCTTAATAAACTGATTTAGTTCAGGTGGAAGGGTTGAGCCCGTTCAACGTGGTGTAGCATTGTTTAGTGGATAATTAATCTTGACTTAATTAATCAACTGTTTTATTGTTTTCAACTTTAATTGTTTATAACCGCCTTTATGCAAATAGTCATAAACCTTCCTTTGCCTTCCCTCGCGCATCTGCCTCATTGGTATGGCTTGTTGAGTATGGTGGTTATATTCAGTCTTCCTATATTTCCCTTTTTTAGAAGTGTAATGCTTTAGAAGCAAAAACTTGTCGAAACTATTAAAGGAAAATGTGGCAATACGCCGAGATTGTATTGATCGTATGTTGATTGATTCAGATTACAAGGTCTTGGTTGTATTTATACCCAATTACAAAACACAGTCCTTGTAGGACACGACTCTTATCCTAACACTATTTAAAATACGACAATTATCTGGGACAAGGTCCCCTGCTGTGATTCTCAAGGAAACTGTACAAAATATCCTAAATTAAATATACAATTGCCTTTTCAGGACTTTATCCATAGATGGCAATATCTCTGAAGCACTTGGAAACCGAATCTAATGATGATCTTCATGCCTTCCCATCGAATCGGTCACATCTGTTATCCTAATTAGAATCGGCTATACTGGATGTCCTATCCAACTCGGTCTCAGCCGATTAATCCCTTAGCCGATTCGGACATCAACCGATGCACACTGTCTCCGAGAACCGCACATTCCTTCAATTCCGCTTCAATTGTTGCTTCAAACCTAGGGATTTGCTTGCCAAATTTGGTCGTTAACACATGCCCCCCAAGTCTGCGATATTGATAATGTTGCGAATTTTGTGTGATCCTATCCTCGGAGAAAACCTAGGTCATATATGTTTTGGCCGTTAGTGTGCCTCTTTAAATAACTCCCCAAGCGAATTGAAGGACTCACGCCGTTACTTGCACATCCATAGCTCTTAGCCAAAAAATCCCAAAATCTCTCCGGCGATCTCCTCGAAGCTCTCAACAAACCTGCAGCAATCTCCCCTTTCGCCGACGAACTAATTTGCACCAATGGCATCTTCATCTGCTCCCTTCGACGCCCCATTGGCCGAGTTCGTTGAGATAAGTTCTATCAGTAGAATCCCTTTTCTTTTCTGCTCATAGCCATAGATTTGTGTTCTTGGCTTCTGAAACTTGTTTTTCTTCCCACTTCTCATTTTAGCATCTTGCTCACCAAATCGTTGTCCCCAGTTTGCTTAACAATGAGCGATACTTTCTAGGGCCTATCGGCAACATAGATCCCACAGAAATCATAAATGCCGAAACAAATAGGATGCCTTATAGGATTTCAAACCCTAGTCTGGTACCTTGGAATGTAACCTTCAACTCATGGCCCTTAATAGACAAATCTTGGTCAGCCTGGTAAAAGAGGATAGTAGCCAGCAAACAAGCTCACTAGGAAGAAGTAGACATAGCTCAGTGCTTGGCTCTCACAATAGCCGACCAGCCCAAGGATGAATCCCTCATGTCGGCTGCAGATTATTTCTGGAATAATACATTCAATGCCTTCCTTGACCCATGACCCCACCTTGATTGATGTATTCATGATAACTGGCCTAAATATAATATCATCGGCTAATCCTAACCGATTCGATGACAAGTGCCAATACTCCTTCAAGACCAAGTCCATAGGGGGTTGGAATGGCTATATCAATCTGAACATGGGCACTGGATCTGTCAGCCCTAGAGAACATGTTGTCTTTCTCATGATGTGGTTAGAAAAGTTTGTCTTTTGTGGATCTAGTCAGCCCTACACCAACCTGCGCTTTATAGCCGAAGCTCTAGTGTCAAAGACTAAAGTTCCATTGGGCAAATTTCTGCTAGGCTATCTGTACCAAACCCTCAACCAGGCATCGGCAAAAATTGTAACTGATTCAGTCATAGGAACTGGGGGTCCCTCATGATTTATATAGTTATGGTTGGTCTTGCTTACCCAAAAGATCACTGGCAGACCCAATCTGGTTGATGTCGAATTCCCAAGAGTAGAGTCGATTGAGGATGATGAAGGAGAAGAAGTGACTACACATAGGTGTATGTCCTTTGGAGAGGCTGCTGCTGTCCACCCTGGCTCCAAGCTGTCCAGCGAACTCCTAGCCGATTGGTTCACTTTGTTTTATGATGGATTTGCAAAGAACAACCAAACTTGGTTCTTCTATTCAGGCTTCCCAGAGTTCAAACTCCCCACAGATTTCAACTTGAGCTCAACTCAGAAGAATTTCCAAGGCTAAGGCAAATTTTCACCACAGCCATCATGAAGGGTTACGCGGAGGCTACGCTAGCCGAAAACAAAAACTTTTCTACCGCGCAAACCAGGAACACTTGCAAGTAAGGGCCAATAGATCGTTACCGATTGTAGTATGC